>JAMBLF010001171.1:0-128218 GCA_030578115.1 Leucoptera coffeella | reverse complement strand
CAGTGCGTTAAAGCAATAAAAGCCCTTAAAATCTGAATTAGAAGGGCTAATTTAGGATGATGACCCGAATGTAAAAACCAGTCTCCAGTTCTCATAAGATCGTTTAGAAAGTGTTCACGTCATAATTCACACGACACTTTACTAATGTCTTTTATGAACTAATACGAAGTATAATAATGTTGACATCGCGTGTGAGATTAATTATAAAACGATAACGGTTACAAAAATCACAAAGCGAAGCCTACAGTTCTGATCTTTCTTATGTAGTATATTAATGTGATGGACTTCGTAGGAGGAGGAGGGATCATGTGTAAACTTTTATAACCTGGTATATTTTTTTTCATAAGCTCAATATAAAAATAATAATAAGACTTATAACAGTCAGATAGATACTATATTGAAAAAGGGTGACGTTAGGAGTACCTATAACCGCCGAGTGTGTATGAGAATATGTATGAGTGTCAATGAAGTGAAAGTGGTCTGTCAGGATCGGGACAAATGGGGATCCGTGATCTCCCGTGACTTCTACCTACCGCTCTACATGGAATCAGGCGTGATATGTAATAATGTATGTAATAAAAAACACAATATAAATTATATTATATTATCATGTTTTTGTGTAAAATATAAAAACAAATAATTTTCCAAAGGGAAAAGGATGAATGCATTTGTGTCCATGAATGTGGAGTGTTATTTCCAATTTCACAGCTGGAAAAACATGTTTATTTATATTCAATAAGCCACGCGAACTTGCAAGCTCCCTTCAAAATCATTTACTATTTTTCCAAAGAGAGTTTTACGACCTAGACTTGTGGAGGGAAATATGAATTTTATTTTTATGTTCCCACTGCGTTCTGTCTGGAGATTGCGTTTAAATAAAATATGACAACTGCAATGGTTGGAGCAAGTTTCGAGCAAAATACGAAATGTTACTGAAGGTATTCTTTATTTACTATTAACGAGTTAACAACACAAACTTATGTAATATAACTGACGTATTTCTACCATAGCGTAGTCGCATTTCTTTTCGGGAATAACAGTATCTCTACAGGGGATATGAGATACGTTCCATAACGTATAGCATTGCCATCAAGGTTCTCATTGTATTAATCAGCTATATTAAAGGCAGCTTAACGGTGAAGTACTGGTAAATCTAATTTATTAAAAATATGTTCTCATGTATACTACTACAACAAATGAAACTAAAAATCGTTCATCTATAGGTTCATCAAAAGCGAAGAGTAATTTTGTAAAGTTTCTAGATATTGTTTTATCATCTACAAGTTTCACGTCTGCAAAAAATCTACTGATTCATTGACTAGCCATAAAATTTCGCAATCTTAGTAATGTTCAAGTTTTCTAATACAGCAACATTGAACCAGTTCTGTATAGTTTCATTGTAATTATATTACTAATCGTTATTTTATACATACATATACATTCACGTCCTTAATCTCTTTCGAGGTGGACAGAACCTAGGGGTTTCGTTATCATAATGGAACATTGGTGACAGGTTGCTAGTCCATCGCCATCCAGTCCATTGAACCCTAGTCCTTTAGCCGTCTCTTATGACATTCCGAGAAGACAGGCATTCTTTTTACGACCCAGAACCAGCTCGGGACTAATAATAACAGAACTACCGAGGGATAATTAGTTTATCCCAACAGTATTGTCAAACCTTAATTCTACAAGTATTAATGCTTAAAAATTTTTCGTGCATAGAAACTATGACCTTTTGCCAAAACTTTTGCCAAATAACTGGTTATTTTTGACACCGTCCTCGGCACCAAAAAAGGTAAACGCAATGGTCGTACATCAGCCATCCGCATTGTAAAACTTGTTCCGTTATTTTAAGTGAAAGCGTAAGTTGCGGTGCCTGCCAGTAAGGTTAGCAATATGTAAAAGCACTTAAAATTAATTATATTATCGTATTATTTTGCGTTGTACCAGTTACAATGCTTGTTTAATATTGTAACTGGATGTGTCCATATAATTATTTATTTCACTCACACAATTTGCTCTTCTTAAACCAACATACTTATGTATATATATGTATAAAATAAATTCATCTACTTTGGAACAGCAATGAAATTGCTGAAAAGACTTTTAATTTGTTAACAAGCATCACACAATCACCCGTGGATGTACATATGTATAACTATTAGTAGCTGCAGTAAATTTAATATAAAAAACAAAAACAAAAAAAAAAATATCTTTAAACACAAAACAACATTTTTCATATCACGAAAAATGTTGTATATGTTTGGACAAAACTAAAATGTTCATTCAATGCAACACGCTCACGAGTGAAGACTGTGATAACAATTAAAACTCTTTTTTAATTTTCTGTTGAATTGTGAATGTGACAACCCTAAAAATAAGTCGCACATATCTCATCGGAAACAATCGATCGAGGAAGATGCTAAAACAAGTCTCTGGCACAGGTATACGCACGGTAATTACTGTCATTTTTGGTTGAGTTTTACTTTCTTTAAAGGTCTTGTTTTCATTTAAGTGATTCATGACCTGAAAATGTTTTCTTCACATACTCAACAAACAGTCAATTTAGTATAAAGGTCAAAGGTGATTCAAAGTAAAAGACTTGTTACATTCAAATTATTAATTATGTTTGTCTGTTATCCTATAAATAAATAATAAACACAATGCTTCATGTCAACGTGTTATGTTTCATCAATACATACCTAGAAAATTGAACACCGTACTTTTGATTCATTAGCAATTTGGAATCCGGTCCTAATGTAAAGTGGTCGAAAAGATCAATATAAGTTAGCGAATGCTATTGCAGAAAACACTCCAGTTGTAAAATTTAATAATTTTGCATCATATGAAACCAATTCTAATCCCCTAGATGGCAATATTCAGGAATCAAAGGTTTCGTTGACCTCTCAAGAGATAAAAAGTATAGCTTAAATGTATAGAGTATATAGAGTTTAAATATTAGGGGTATAATATAACATTAATTCATAATAGGTAAAGGAAATAAAAGTACTGTAACATGAACAAAACAAATTACTAGATAAATATGAAAATATACATCATAAACAAGTACATGGTAAATATTGAACAGTTGCAACTTGAATATTTAAGAGTGCCGAATCTGGTTTGGTGCTAAAGGCTTGCACAAACATTTTCAAAATTACATTAAGGACTATCATTCACGGTTATGCAACACTACTGCTATATACCAACTGTAGAAATTTAAGAGTAAAGTTTATTTGTTGATCAAAGCAAGACTTCATTTATCAGTAATTGTGTACATAAATGGCTTAGAATATGTATGTAGTTCTTACAATACACGTGTAGTTGTAAATAAATAACGCCTGATGTACGTGTTATTCTTGGTGCTATTAAATAAACGTATGTTATTTATACAAAAGTAAATCGAGTTGTGTTAATAAATATATGTACTCTAATCCTTAAATTTCATGTAAGTTAAAAAAATATTGTTTTCTGATCACAATATCAAAAAGTTTAAGAAAATCCAATAATAATTCAACAAATAATATCACATTATAAAACAACGATGAAGTAATGTAAGAAAAATCTCACTCTTTTATATAAAAACTTATCATGAGCTTTTGTCTCTACAAAAAATGATAATGATCAACAATAAATTTTAGCTCCCCTTCTTCTTATCCGCGTAAGGGTATCGCGGAAATATTCTTATGCCTGAAGAGAATCTGTGATATCTAAACTCGTACCTCACATACGAAAGTTCCATTCATACGACAGCTAAAAGTTTTAACTTTCGCGTTGCAAACGTAGCGACAAAATGAGTAATTTAAAGTGCAGTATGGTTATTGTCTCGAAACACTGTACTATTTTCTAAAATACTCAATTTTCACAAGAAGGCTTAATGATCTAAGTTTAGTTTCCCCTTCGGAAATTATTGCCACGATATAAACGTGTAAATTGAATTTTAGGTTTCCTCATTAGTATGCAAGCTTAAACTGTTGGTAGTTTGAGTATGCCACTAAGCACTTAACTAAACAATGAGCTGTTCAAATACAGTGCTTATAAAACGCGACCTACCTAGTCCTGCAAAATGGGACTTCAAATTTTTACTATTATTTACTAATAAGTTGAAAAATTCCAAATATGTCCGAACACTTTAATATTGGAAAGACTAATTAATATAAGTATTTACTCGTTGTTTTGATTATTATTATAATAATAATAATATTTAAATATGAATGAGTATCTACTTAGTGTTGTTTTTTACACTAATAAATCCTTTATTGTAAAATTGATCAACACTAAAGCAATGATGGATTCAATAAAAGTAACAATTGCATACCTTTCTCTTCAATATCACACATGACGTGCAAAACTCTTATTCATCGGACGTAATGTAATAATGAATGTATTCATTAGGTATATAATAAACGTACAGTGAAATCTATCTAGATAAATCTATACGTCATTCAATCACGTCTGCTATTGATTGTTAATTTCATAGATCTGTACACCCGGAAGTGACCTAGATATTTCATTAAACCGTAATGAAGCCTACGCTAGTTTTATTCTACGTATGTGACATTCAAGTTACAACACTTACAACAAAACCAAAATTTTGATATATAAGAACTATATAAATAAACATACGCTTCTCATTTGTTTGTGTGTACAGTCCCTTTTTAATATTGTGGCGGGTAGTGGGGTAGTCAGAGGTTTGAGTGCCCATCGTCGAGATTAAGTACTACATATATGTACGACACAAAGTCTACATTTCCCTTCAGTGCATTTATTAAGTCGTCTCCTCAACTAATTTGTCTACATTCAAGGTGCGACCGGTTCAAGATTCATATAATGAAGTAATCCGTCTAGTTATATAGAAGATTTGAATTGTATACCAGATATATGAGGGCCAATATTCTGTAATGATCAATGCCATTAAGATTTCTGTGCCTTAATAGCGTGCGTATGTCTTCCCTTTTACTGTTGAAGCGATTTCGTGAAGTTTATCACCTCATAATACGCTGGGACTCCATTGTGTGTAACTACGAGAACGTTTCCTGATTTGTTTCTCAGTGGAAATTATCAGTACTAGTACTAGTAGTACTAGTCAGTGAAGCGATGTTATGCTTCGAGTGTATCTTGGACTGCTCAGACAATAATAACATACCATGGCTTTATCTTATGTAAGAAATATACAAAAAAGAAACAATGAACCGTGTTGTTCTGTCTGACAATGCAAGTTATTATACAAAGCGTTTGTTTAACAATTGTATGCAAAAAAGTAGAATGGAGTTTAGGATTAGATACGTCGTGTGTAACTCAATTATAGATACAAATTCTGCAACAGATTTTACTACATAATACTATTGGAAAATACTTGTATCCTAATAAAATACTTAAGGTAATTAAGAGATATCACCAATTAAAATCTTTATTCTATTTTGCTTTGAAATAATGTAATAAATTCCCATTTACAAGGTAAACAGAGATTGACTTATAAACAAGAATCCAACCCAAATCTAATAGTGGTTTTAACGTTGGCGTTTATTAATGGTGGGCAACCTCAATTTGCGGTGGGTACTTACAAATTGACCTCTCACACAGAGATTGATCGCCCCTACAAAGGCATCGACTTATCTTCGTATAGTCACGGAATAAGGCCGTCAATTTTTATGATATCGCAGTGGAAAATCTATAAAGTACTTATACTGGCTTATACTGTAGGTGTAAGTGAAGGTGTGTGAATGACAGTTAAGTAAAAGTGCTAGGAACAGGAAAAATGCGGTTAGTAAGTATGTAGTGTCTACTTACCACCTAAGTAGAGTGTGTTATGTATATGTACCTGTTATGTAACTGGGTTAAATAAGGCTTTATATTTATATGCAATTAAGGCGACTATGGTAAAAAGCAAAATTATTGTAAGTTATCTCATTTTATTGAATCCATGAACTTAGTGTTTAATTTCTCTCTTAGTAGGAGCCCAATCTTTGTATTATAAACACCCTAGTTTTCATGACATTAGGTTTCAGCTTCAGACTACACAAAAGTATTTCTCGATCACTTAATATTGTCAACTTACTCAATACGCGTACGAATGTTCATCGGTCACAAGCTTACAAGTTGTAACCTTTGGTGTCTGGAAGGCGGAGTTCACAAACAATGCCGGCATAGAGCAGTCGCTTCACAATCGCCCGTCCCACTTTTATCGAGTAAAATTCCACTGTAAAAAAAACTTTCTATTTCCTTTCAAATCACTAATGAGACCCACAATCGATACTTTTTTCACCGTCATCGCACGCCCAGTTGAAATGTCAACAACGTGTTACAAAACACGTTACGTTCTCCACGTGTCTCTTTTCAATCTAAGTTTACTTAATAAGTTTTTCAAATTACCTTAGTCAATGTACAACACTTTCTATACTTTGTCCTTTTCTTTTAATCAATTTTAAACAGCTTTGAAGACCGAAGTATTGTATTGGCTGATCGTTCTATTTACGAGTATGTGAATCAATTCATCCATCATTGTTATCTATGTGTTTCGTTGTTTACCGTTGCGTTATGATTGATTTACTTCCTCTAATAAGTGAAAGTACTACTAGGCAACTCAACTTGAAATTAAATGGAATGGAAAACCATAACAACATTGTCGTTATAAAAAACTATGAATCTATTTTAATCATTTGGTCCATATCTGGCTTATAAACAAGGCTGTAAGCGTAAATATAGTGTAAGTAAAATTTATCTTTTATATATCACATTCATTTGAACATACCAATAACATACCATATGGGTTAAGTTAAAGTGACAGATATGTCCATATGGTTATTTAGTCTTCCATTTCTATAAGTGAAATACCTATGTCTTAGTAAACAAATAGAAAAACGTCATTTGAAAAACTAAAGCTCTAACCTTCAATTTTAATTCACAAAAAACGATATGGCTAATCTCCTATAAAAATACACGGGGTGAGATGAAGCCTGTCAATTGAGTGTCTCGTTAGATAACATTTTCGATTGGCGTACAATGTGGAGAGCGCATTTATCTTTTTGGTAAGGGAACCAGCATATTTCGAAATACCTCTGCTCTCATTGTATTTTGTATAACAGTTATTGAAAATGTAGATTGTATTTTACTGTATGCAAAAGTTCGTATTTTTGTTCAAAAGTTTAGGAACTGTAGTGTCTGCCTTACACTCTTAAGCTAAGCGCTTATGCTATATGTATGTACACACCATATTAGAAAGGCAACTATTAAAATACGTTAAAATCTTCACATGTTTATTTTACTATTATTTACAACTTTCTTTACAAAAGCGTGAAAATATCAAAGACTTTCACAAAATCACAATTACGAAAGGCGAACTAAGAGAACATTTAAAGTTTGATTCATCTGCTTTTCAAGAATAGTTTGAAACAGCAGCAAATCCCAGGAACCATTCTTTGCATAAATCACCTCTAGAATGTGAAAAAGTAGCTTTAAAAGCGATCTTTCTCCTTTCCGGGAACAAAAACAAATGGAACTTGAATTTCTGTTTGAGTCTAGAATGCAAAAAATACCTTTTGAAATTTATGTATTCATTAAAAAACTACCTGAATCGTTTGAATGGACCAGTTATATTTTAATGTTTAAATTGAATATGATTTATGATACATAAAGAAAATATTTACAGCAGATTCTAGTGAGATTTTATGGACGGAATCGCTTGAGCCTAACGAATACGAACCCAAACTTATATTTAGTAAATTGATATAAAATAAATTATTTTCTGTTTCAGTATTCAAATGATTGAGAAAATATAACCTTGTATTAAATAAATATAAAATTATCAGCAATAATGCTACTCTATAGATATGCCTAACAAAACTTCGTACATTTTACATCATAGCTATTTACCTATCACTACTCAAACCTGAGTATAAATCCAATATTCAATAAATAAAACTAAGCATAAAGCACAGGCGCTTAAGAATAAACATTTACAATTTATATCAGAAAATATTCGGGACCAACGTAGGATCCGCACTTAGGAAAATCAGTCGGAGCTTGTACAAAATCGGTCTCATCACCCACTTTGAGAACAAAGTCTAACCCTCTGGTCCAATGAGAAGACCTCTCATCCCTCATCATCCAATAACCTGGATTCTCAGCCTTAAACCGTAGTGCTACCACACCGAATTTCGGTATGACTACGGTATCCTTTAATACAGGTTTGTCTAAGATTTTACTCTCAAACAGAAAGCCAGCTTCATTCATGCTTTGAGCGGTGTCTTTGTCAATGCTGCTATTGAATACCCTGATGCCGACCACGTAGAAACTGTTGCCATGGAGATGGAATATGTGGTCGGATTCACCACCTGTCAACAAACGAAACCAAATTAGGAGGAGTAATTACTATGTTGGTTTTGCTATATTTATGATTAAATAAATATACCAAATTCAGTATAATATCTATGAATCAGGTAATTTTACAAGTATTAAGTTCGTCATGGGATAGTGCTTTAATCCCTTTCGAAGTGGACAGAACCTCAGAGACACGAAAACATATTGTAAATCACTTTTTTACATGAACATTGAGATTCAGTTTTTAGCCAAATGCAAATCTGTAAAGCGTGAAGCTTTTATATGTGCAATTAACGAAACAAAGTATGTAAGCTGCAAAGTTGTGTGTGTCTTAGAAGCCACAATTGCATGGCCTTACAAAATGCCGCCTCTACAAGCTCGCCTTATGTAACACTTCCTCTTGGAACAAAGGTAATGTTTGGCATATTCACACGAAAGTGCTTACAAAGTTTGTGTTCGCGCTTTGCACATACGCTTTGAATAAACAGGAAAGGCTACGCAATTCAAACCAGGGGACGTATATAGATGCGTACGTGGAACGCATCATTTAAAACACGATTCTCAGGTTATATTTGGAAAAGGCTTAGATATTTCTGACAGTCAAAGGCTCTACAGAATACCTTAATTTGAAGTAAATAAATATGTATATGATATTTTATTTTTATACGAATATATGTTCTATAAGATATGTGTTATGATAACAGTTTCATTAAT
The DNA here is from genome assembly GCA_030578115.1 of Leucoptera coffeella. Lineage (NCBI taxonomy): Eukaryota > Metazoa > Arthropoda > Insecta > Lepidoptera > Lyonetiidae > Leucoptera > Leucoptera coffeella. The sequence goes on along the minus strand of JAMBLF010001171.1, from coordinate 119,185 downwards.
TATTATATATTCTGTTAAAAAATAAATAATATCTACATTATAATAACCAAAATACTAAAGATACATTTATCAGAAATAATATTCAACTTCATTTATGCAGATGTTGGTCTAATAAGGGTGGCAAATTGCCATCATTACTATCGACATGTCCGAAACAATCATTCTTCGTCAGAAATCTGTCACGAGATAAATTGGCACCCCCGCGGCCACTCGCCCCGTGCGTCACAATACATCGTTAACTAGCAAAATGTTTGTGGCTGCTCGCTTATCTGTGGAAATAGTTTGTGGCCCGTTCCAAATAACTAACGCTTATCCTAGTTGTTATATAAGAGCTTTTATTCGCTCCATTCATTTTATTTCCCGGCAGGTTCGGTTACATCATTGGATATGTTCAGCAAAGCAGTTTATTTTGCGAACCGATATTCCGCCTACAGGCTTCCGTGTATCAAAGTGTACCGCAATATATTTATTATGTGTGAAGATATTTTTCTATGATACGTGTAAGAATTTTCTACTCCAATGTTTATCCTATACACTTCAATAAAATATTTAGAGTAAAGAAAATAGTTGCATAACACATAATATCTATATTTCCTTTCAAAGGTTCTATCAAGAATCAATGTCTAACGCCTTCTCCAATAGAAAAATAAACCTGTTGTTTTTATTTCCGGTGTATAACTGCGCGATCTTGTAACAATTTCTTTTTGCAAAAAGTATTAATAGATAGTGATGTAACTGGTCACCGAATAAGTAGTACGCGGTTATATTTTATTTTTACTATATTATGTCAATAGAGCTCTTTGCACGAGCCTTCGCTTGTAAGTGGGCCACAGCGAATTACGCTCTAATGTCTACCGTATCGTAATAATGTTACGTAATTGCGTTTCTTGCAAGAGCAACTTCGGTTTCCTATTGAGGGGCTCATTCAAAATGGTTGATTTACTTTTACTCTCAATAATCTGCTAGGTTCAAATGTTGTGTAATTGCAGAAATACTAAGGAAGTATAATGTATCGCTAAAACCCCTTTAACATATTTGCTACACTACTATTATTAAACGTATTCTAATCTCACTTTTCTCTACTTTTCTGTGTTACACAGTATATTTTGTTATGTATGACTGAATAGCAAATAAGGTACTATGCACACCAAGCCTTAGTTTTTACGGTCTGTACCACAAAATCCTTCAAAATGTTGCATAATTTAAAATGTCTACATTTTGTGTCTCATAAACACGTTGAATGGAGGATATGTACTTTGATGTTTACGCTCCTGCTATGCAAACAACGTTGTAAGTTATTTGAAATTTCAAACACTAGAACTTGTTTAAAAATATTTTAGGCTAGTGGTCTTTATCCGAAATTATTTAACAACTACGGGGAAACAAAATAATTAAATCATAGTACTTATTGCGTCTATGGTTTTTTATATAACGTTACGTTTATTCATAATGACTGACTGAGACTGTTCATAGACATCAGCTATTATTGTAACTTATAAACCTGTAGGCTGTAATGATTATACGATTCGGGTTCACTTAATGAACTTCATTCAATTTTGATAACATTTCTCCAACAAGGCTTATTTGAAGTGTAATTAGCATAATTGCCCTTTTAGCTTCAGAGAAAATGAAACGTTTTGTTCGGATCACCGACGATGCCTTAGGAGTTTTGCCATATTTTGCTTATCAACAGATTAATTTTGTACTACTTTATGTCTTGTACAAACTTGAACATCTGAACCATGTATCATAGTTGTAAGTCCATATTAACTTCTATTTCATGACGTTAGGTACTGGTTATCTGGTATAACTTGGTGTTTGAAAGAGAAGTTTAAAATACCTTCATTGACTTTGGATTTTACGCAAGCCTCTAACTTCCCCCAAAAGGGACGCACACGAAATCTTTTACCTTGATATCAACAGGTGGTTGGAATTCAACACGAGACACAAATTATTGGCATTTAGAATTCTTGCGATCCATACAACAAACCAAACATTTTGTCACTTTAAATATTATCTTATTTTGTCAAAATATCTTACCTTGATCAAAGATAATGAGTTCTACAGTGGATCCGAGCGGCACTGCCTTCACATTGACGCATTCTTCACCAGTTTCTGATGCTGCAGAGCATAGAGTTTCAGGGTCTACGTCAGCATGCTGCGTGAGGAGTGGCGATGCTGGATATGTGAAGCGATGACCATCTGTCTGGCCCCAACTCTCTGGAGGAAGAAAAATGAAGTTAGTCTAGCGAGCAATTACTTCTATTCAGCCGATTTCCCATTATTAGCAATAATAATAATAATTAAGACACTATTACACCAATTGAACTAGCCCCTTGGTAAGTTCCTTGAAATAATGTATATACGTACATATATATATATATAATGTATAAGACAATGTGTCAAATATGTTCGATATGGCCATATGCAACTTCACTTTTACTTACAAGTCTCTACGTACTCTGTAACAGACAATGATCCTATGTATGAAATGCTATTAATAAATGAGATGTAACGTAGTATAGGTGTAACAATACTAAAAGTAAATATAATATTGGAATATTCGAAATACGTACATATTTATAAAGTTAATTAAAACAATACTGAATAAAATAGCATGTATGTTGACTAATTCGCATGTATTAATATGTAATCGCATTAAACTTTCTACATGTATTACTTAAGTCCACCATAAATAACGTTAACGTTACCATAAGAGCAATTGAAAGTTAACTTCTAATTACAAAAATCGAAAGTTTTATTTTATCGTGTCATTTATCACAGTACATAAATTAATATTTCATGAATGTGTTATCAAAATTTTCAATCAAGACACGTCATCTGTAATGAAATTTGTACAAATAAAAATATACCTTTACAAAAATTACGTAGTAATCACGTTCATTATTATAATACTTTTAAACATTACACTGGGATAGTGTAATGTTGCTTGAATTATAACTAGGATATTATGTTGTATGATTACCAGAAAAATGATAAATGATTAGCAGCCGCTAGACAAAACCAATTATATTATTCGTGTGTGTTTCATTTATAACACAGTACAGTAGTATTATATTATCTGTGGTACAGATAATATCTGTACTATGGTTGTGACGTAATGGAATAAATGCGCAAAGAAACCTTGTGTTTTCATAATCGCTTAATAATCAATACATATATTTTATTCAAATGTTCATGGGTTCGTGTGAAGCAATCACATCTGTTATTATATCATATTAATTGATAAACATGCTACACGACTGTATTGCTTGTTGCTATGTTCATTTCAGTGCTCATGATTTGTTAAGAATTTTTACTCCGTAGTTCAGTTTTACGTAATGTGTAAATTACATTTAGAAACAAGCAATGATCAGACACTTTTCTATTTTCTCCGTATCGTTGCAATTTATCGTTCTCTGATCACTTTCTACGTTTCATATTTCAATATTAAATTTCCTACAATCACATCAGTGTTACTGAATGCAATGTGATGAACAATTTCAAACAGTGTTATGGAATTTAGCTATCCCTTTTTGATTATGACATTTCTTACCTTGGAGAAGTCATTTTTGAGTATCGATATTCTGTCTCAAAGACGCGCTGATTACGAGGATAACAATTTAAAAAGCATTGTTAACCACTTTTGGTCGATACATTTACAATCTGGCACAACTATTTATTAATTTGACTCTACAGTTATTTGGTAAACACTATAAAAAATGGGATATATACACCAATAGAATATCTCATAAGGCTGAATAATAGCGTGTTGCAACTAAAAATAAAAAAAAACATGAAATGCTTATTAAACAAGTGACAGTGAAACGTCTATAAATCTTTGTGCATAAGACGATTGCATTATAATAAGGCAACAAGTGCCCGATGGAGGTTTATTATAGGCTGCACTCGGTTATTGCGACGATTATCTCGAGAGTTGATTACATGCAGCTTTCCATCGTAACCTCAAAGACATAACATTAAATTAATTCGAAACCGATCACAGGCGAGGCTGTTAGGAAACTCATTTTCCGGCGCACGAATTGATCGAAAAATCGTCCCGGGGCGACGGGATTTGCTTCAGTTGATTCCTGTAAGGCTTACATACATATAGCTACACTAGTCTCGGTATATTTGATAGAAAATCTCTAGGATCTACATAGTAATGGATGCAATTTTGCGATGTAAAGTATGTTTGACGAAATTGTTACTTATTCCTTAATCTTAATTAATATCAAACTAAGTAAAACGAGACTTAGTTATGTCATAGTATTATGACTGCTCTTGTTATACAGGAGTTATGGTCTTGAATGATTGTTAAAGTATGTTTAATACGTGATTAAGCATGGTCTGCGTACAATTTATTCTATTTAAGAGTTCGCCTTGTCTAGTAACTATTGTTTGCATAGCATTAAATAACACACAATAAGACATAAACCGCACACTTAAGTAATTTAACCTAGTTATAGAAGCTTCTCGCACACCATAAGTCATCGGATCGCATGTCAGGCTTGCGTTTGCAAAATAATAGAGTAAACCGGTCGCTTACGAAATGAGAACCGAGATGACCTTGGGCCATGACGCGACGACTCCAATCCATTCTTTTAATACAACCAACCATGTGCAAGGATAATTATTAGCTTTATCATTTATACTTTACGTCGTTATTAACAGATTGTTTCTTTTAAGTATTATCAAAAACTCTAATTTACTAAACATTGGACTAAAAGATCGTTTATATTATTTAAGTTAGTTTAGATGTAAGTTTGATACTTTCGTGAGATTTGGTGCCTTATGCATCATGGATGTTTTGATAAAACTTTGAAAGTAAGAAACGTTTTCATCATAAACACTTCTTATAAATTTATAAGTGTCATTTCGAGTTTAGTTCCTATCAATAGTCACAACTTGACACAATTTTTGAATACTTTTACTTCTTATACGATCATAACATAAAGTACAAACAAACCAGTTATAGTACCAAAAGCCGAACTGCGTGAGTAGCTAAACCTGTTTAGTGGAAAACAAATAGAATAATGAAATGTGAAAATAGATGATTGCAGGCGGTTCACCAGTATTAAAATGCAACCATGTTATTTAGATATTGGCTATATTTCTAAGGTACCGTAAGTGTGCTAGGTTATATAATGACTTACCCACTCGTTTAACTGAAATTTGTTTCGTGGAATAGTTAAATGGCACGTAAATGGTCGTGTCAATTTCATTTGATAGGTCTGATGGCATTTTATTGATTGCATTCACTTCACTCACACATAGAACTTCGGTCTGTTCACATTTAGCACTAAATACTGTTGTAAATGTTGTACGTGCTGGAATAAACACTCTATCGAGCGTCTTGATACCTTTTTTGTTTTCATACGCTAATATAGCTTTTCCTTCTAAGCCTCTCTGGCATTCTTCATGTGCTTGAACATTAATTTTGTAAACACCAGATTGCTGCACAGCGTCCAAAACGAAATCAACGCGTTCCCCTTTATTCAATTGAATAGAGCTCACATCTTGATGCTCTACTTCGTTTCCATCCAAAGCTATCAGCCTCATACTATGACTTTCGATGGAAATATTGACTGCACAACTTTTCAATCCGCCGCCGTACCCTAATCTAAATCTAAACTTTTTGCCAGTTTCAACAACGAACTTGGCTAAAGGAGTCCCTGGAGCATCGGAAACTCTTCCCTTGCCGTTGATCAATAATGAATCAGCGTTGGGAACTTTCGTCGAGGCTGACAAAGGGCCCATGGAGTGCCCCCATTCGGTAATAAATATCGTATGTTCAGTCTTATCTACGTCGTATAGATTACGAACTACATCTGTTCTTTTGGACTGTCGCACAATAAAGGCCCCAGCCAAGCCATCGGCTGCGTCTGCCGCTGAGTGAGCATGGTACATGTGAGTTCCTGCCGCAGAAGCACGGAATTTGTACTGGAATGTAGTGTAAGCAGGCTGGGGACATTGGGTTATCATGGGCACTCCATCCATGAAAGGAGTTTCCTTCTGAGGTTGGCCTCTCCAGTGGATTGCTAGGGCATGTGCTGGTGCTCTATGGACCACATCTACTACTAAAATGTCATTCTGGCACACGTGAACGGCGGGGGCTGGTAACTGTCGATTTATTGTAAGTATGCCCCGTTCTCTTCCATCTGCCGATATACAGGTCTCGGGACAATCTCCTCCTTGACCCTCTGTGCAACTTCCACACGGTCTGAAATTATATAACAAGTCGTTAGGAAATACAATAAGTAAATGATGTACAAAAAGCTTGGTAATTACTTACTTGCTTAATGTTTTGTATACTTCAATGACGAGTTTAACTCGACATATCATTGGCCAATCGAGCTCATGGCACTCACGATCACAGTCTTCGAAATATTCTTCTGGAAATAACAAATAATGTTAAATATAATCATATGCACGACACGTTTTAAATTATATGATAATAATATTCGAAATCACAGCTTCGTTTTGTTGAAGAAGGAAAGAAATGAATTTAGAACTACAGCTGTGTACTTGTTCTCAAAGTTGTTCTTTTAAGTCATTATCATTGAAACACATATTTAACTAATTTTTGTACTTTATTACTAATTAAACATAGATTGTGTTAAAATCTGCTTTTAAAACAGGTTAAATAATATTTGGATAAAGCCACGGATATTACAATATTCTATAGCTAAGACTTCATAGTTCATTGTTTCCGTATACTTAACAAGCTTAGTAAAGGAAAATGTTTAGCGAAAAGCCCTTATCTTAGTAAAGTACGCACTCAATAACAGCGATAAGGCTCAACTTGTTTTAAAGTACACTTGATGAAGCGTGGGTATTTGTTGTACCTCTTAATATCTGCGTTTGGATAAACAGTCGCGGGTTTCGGTTTTATTTTTCAATAAGGAAAATAATTTAAATTAGGAAATTGGCCTTAGGTGAATTGTTGCGAATGGCTATGAGGTTTTCTTTTTAATTCTATGTAACTGGGCATATTAGAGTTAAGGTAAATATAAATGTAAAATTAGTATTAACTTTAAACATAAAAATATTAGAAGTACCTGGCATAGGCGTATAATAAACAATAACAACAACACTTATTGATATTAAAATTATAACAAATATCCTTTTAAGAGACATCCACATGTAATTTGGCTTAACCAAATCATCATTTTTAATTTTAGTTGGCACTGCTAATATTTCCTTTTCGGGCTCCATTATTTTTAAGATTTTATATTTTAACACTAGAAACTATCATCACATATTGTTCAATAATAAACAAAACTATATTTTTATGCAATCGATGAGTAGCAACCACGCAACTTCATTTGTTTATGAAAGGCCGCGTTTTTCGTTGCTAGGCGACCGAACGACGCGCTCCGAAGGCATTGACTGAGTTTGAGTAACACAGCCTGATAATATTTTGCAAGAGCTGTTACATAGCCGTCGAATCAATCTTGAGAAACATTGTGTTGTGGGGAAAACACTTAGCTACACACAGATCTGTACTCTTGTACTTTTTATGGTTTCCGACGTAGATGACACAGAAATGAATTAAAATAATTTATTATCTAAATACATTTAACCTTAAAGTATGCATAACATTAAGGGCAATATATCTATGCATATCATTAATTATAAGAACTTAAACTGTATTCATTCAATTTTCAATAACAAGTTCAAAACCACATTTGACTCAATAACCTAAATCCCGAGTTTCGGACCTACCTTTGGAATCTACGTCATTTTACATGTTGTTTATTCCATGATTTTTTCTAGAACTATTTTAACTGCAAAATAAAAATATTATATAATATAATAAAGTTTGTTATATAAACAAAATAAAGACTTAAGTGATTACTCATTCACGACCTATAACCCCTTATGAGGTGGATAGACGATTGACGACCCCCGTGGCGCGATCGGTTAGACACCTGAACGCTAATCGTGGGGTCCCGGGTTCGATTCCCGGTGGAGGCAGAGTTAAGAACTACGCTTTTCTACTGCTTTCCAGTCTGGTCGTTGATTATATATGCTATATATGTATTTATCTATATATAATATGTATACATTTCTTAAATATACGTTGAATAGTACCCTTAACACAAGTCTTAAATGTACTTACCGAGGGGCTAGTTCAATTGGTGTAATAATGTTAAAATATTATTATTATTATTATTATTATAGAAGTAGGAGACACGATAGTTTATTCTAGTTCACTTTTTAGCTTGTTTAATGAGGTTGAAATTTCGCATGGACCTTTGATGACAGTAAGCTAGCGCATCGCCCAACAGATTCCATTCACAATTACAACCTTAGTCGCTTCTTATGATGTGCAGGGAAGAACAGCAGCTAGTTAACATTCTGTTACGTCCCAGCTAGCACGGATATACTTAGGTAATTATGAATGTTCTAAAGGATCTTTCGCCAAATTTCGCAGCAGGTACATACTAGTCTGCTCTATAGTCGATAATATTTCTGTAATTAATATATGAATAAAGAAGCGAACTGAGACCGCTGGAGCAAGTTTTAGACAATACAAATAACTTGTATCATTTAAGGCATTCGAATCTTAAGAATACTGTCATACAATAACGACATGACTATGTGATCCAGGAACTATAAGACAGAAGAGAATTAGTTATAAATCTATGCCCTTACTGTGCATTTTTAATTTATTTATCTATTTAAATATCAATTAATATACTGGCTCCTCTCAGCAAACTATTAATAAACTAGTACATGTTGCTCTGATTCAGACATGTAAAAACCGAGGTCATGGATTGGTGGTGTTCACGACAAAAACCAGTAATCATTTTGAAAACTTAGTTAGAGACGTAACTAAAAAAACTAGTATATTATTTGTGGTGCGTGCATTTACTTATGTGCTACAATCCTTTTCAGAATAGATATATGTAATTTCGTAGATATGATATCCTCAGTTGTATCAAGCATCCATCACGTTAAAAGGGTTAGAAAGAGGTGGTTCCAAACAAAGTTTCACTAGCTAATTTTTTTTTATAAAAATGTTATTCGTAACAGACAGAATTGTACAAATTTAATTATTTATATAATATAAAAGAGCGTAAATCACGGCAATATTTTTGTACCATTTTACTCGACATTAGCAATTGTTCATACGAGAACACTCAAACAGAAACAGCTGACTTTGACTTTACGTACGAGAGGAGTTTATTCTTGCTGAAAGTAAAGTTTTGTGTTTAAAAAATATCTTTTTCGACATTTCAGATTAAAAGTCTTTAATGAAAGTCGTAATTCTAGTAATACTTAAGTATGGAGATTAGCAGAGATAATTTTGATGAAGAATTTGAAATAATTCACAGTAAAATAAGAAAATGTAATTTTATTGCTTTTGATGCAGAATTTAGCGCCTTATTATCTGGAGATGCACAAAATAACAGGTACTTTACCACATTTCTAATTTATTAGTGTTATTGAATTGAAAATTGTACTGCTGTAATAGTAAAATAGATAATTTTAGGTTAAAAGTAACCTAAAAAAGTGTAATATTATTCAATTAACCACCATAGTCATAAAACGTTCAATGATTCAACGAATATAAAATTTCATAAATACTTTAACATATTTTTTGCAAAACATATGTAAAGGAGTGCACATTCATTTTCCCGGTAAACTCTTGTACTCAACCACACACCTCGGTGTAAAGATAACGGATTGACATCCATTCAGTATGGCGCTGTTATTCCTATAAATGAACAGAAAGTACATATAAGAAGTCATTACTGTTAATCTTTACATCAGAATCTTTGACTCAGCCTTCATTGCACCTAATAGTAAGTATCCAACTGGTACCGGTAATACTGAATAAGCCCCAATCTCAGATATTGATCTATCTAGTATTATACAAAAGCTTACAGAATATGACTTTTATCTATTTCATATGGCTTTTCTGTAATTGCAGGTTATTTGAAACAAATGAAGACAGATATAATAGAATCAAATCAGAACTGAATAGAATAATGATTACACAAGTTGGATTAACTATTTTCAACTATGACAGAGATAGGGATTCTTATGTGGCTACAGGCTACACTTTTCATCTTTGTCCTCAAGATGTTTGTGATATAGATCAGTCATTTATGTTTGAAGCTTCCACAATCAGGTTCCTGTGCAAACACAATTTTGATTTTAATAAGGTAAGGGTGTTCAGGATTATTTGTAACCATTAGCGGGCAACAGATTTTGGCAAAGATAAGTTAAACTTATCATATGATATAGTAGGGTGTATTTAGAATGCTAGCTTTCTACCCTTTACTTTACTGTTGCCCTTGCATAGGATTTGCATTATGCTATATGCTTATATTACTTGCATTATGCCATTACAACATTATAAGTAGGAGGCGGACATATTATCTGAGTTCTTGACAATCTTGACAGGGATTATGGTTGTGAGTTAATATGAATGGTTGTCTAGAACAAGTTTCAAATCTCAGATTAGCTAAGAAATTAATAATTAGTAAATAATATATTTATAATTCTTTTCCAGTTTACATATAAGGGGATACCATATTTAAACAGGGCTGAAGAGTCACAGTTGCGCAAACAAATTAATGATCAAACATTGTTGGGAAACATATTGAGGAATCTCGATTTTGATCAAGAGAGAACTTTACAAGCATCTTGTTCAGAGGTATCAAAGTAAGTAATTGAACTCCAATTTTAGTATATGTAAATCTATATCTTTGATGTGAGTGTTTTACATATAGAGGTACCCCTTTATTTTTAACTGGAATTACCCTTTTGGAACAAATCAAGCCTCTTAATCACACCATCATGAATAAATTTTACCTTCCTCTTCTAATTTTCGTTCTATCCTTTGAGGATGGATAGAGCTGCAAAGCCACAACATCACTCCAAATCAACATTGGCATAACTATCAGAGCTATGATGTCATTAATATTTGTGATAGGTTACTAGTTAGCACAATATTCAATTAGCTTCCTTTACCGGTAACTCCTTCATTATTTCCTATGACATTTACAAAAGAAAGAAAGGAGTATAGTTAAAACTTTATTAAAAATCCATTACATTACATTTCAATGATAAGAGACAACCAGTGTCAGGCAAATGTTTTGACTTTCTATGAATGTACTGTACTTGTACTTATGTTGAATAAAAACATTTGACTTTGACTTCGACATTCTAGCACACTACTGCACAGTATTACCTATTTCTGGTACTTAAGAATATTATCTTATTAATTACAGGTGGTTGACTGAAAGTGAAGAAGAAACAATGTACTTGGAAACAGACAGCCCTAAAATGAGATATTTGCTGCACAACGAGTTAAGATCTAGATTTCCTCAAGTCCTAACAACTAATAGTCTAGGTAATACAAAGAAGGTAAAGGGATTAATTATAATATATAATGTTGGGCCCCTTAAGGAGCTACTGGTTTGATACTACTAAGATTAATACACAGATACACGCTTCTATTTACCTACAGTTAGACAAAAAAGACCATGGTACTTAGCAAACCACCTTAACTTGTTCAGCGTTAAGAGGTACACCTAACATAACTCTTTTTTCGTATATATCGTAATAAAGATGTAATGATATTAGTTTATATAGATAACTATGTTTTTATAGATAATTCACGTCCTTCAGTCCCTTTTGGGATGAACAGAACCTCGGAGATTTAGTCTCTCCTAGTTCACTTTTAGCATAAATATTGGGCTTGTGATGTCATATGGAACAATAATAGTAACAGGTTGCTAAGTCATCGCATTTTTCGTTAAATATGCAATATTGTGGTTATTTTATTGCTCTATCTTATTTGCTTTTAATATTTCTATTACAGATTTTAATATACAGAAACGTAAAGGTAGATGGCGCTAAAAGCACACCACAGTTGGAGTTGGACGAAAATTTAATGAATGATCTAGTAGGCTTTTCTAGAATAATCCAACTTCTAGAAATATACAAGAAACCTATGGTGGGTCACAATATATTGATGGATCTCCTAATTATGCACGCACAGTTCCTGGGACCAATACCCAAGAAATATAAGGATTTCAAACGAAACATTAATGCAGTGTTCCCAGAAATATATGATACTAAATATATATCACACGAAATGGCCAAGAAGTTGTCTTTTGACGAAGTATGGCGGTCAAATGGATTACAAGAGTAGGTATTGCGTTTTTATATCTCACAAACCTTTTATATGACAAACCCAATCTTTAAAGCGATGAATACATGATGAATGTTATGTGGCTTAAAGTATAAACTATTTTGATGGCTCTTTAACGGAAGGAAAATGTTTAATCTTCATTAAATAGAAATCCTGAGAATCATAATATCTCCTCACCTTTGGTATTGCTATTGTATAAACATGATTCGAAATCTTTTTGTTTTTGTTATTTTAAATGTTTATATATTGGATCTCAAGTATATATATATGCTTTGGATGACAGTCTCGTTTTAAATCATGTACTTATTCTTACTTTATACACAAACGCATTCACGACCATTAACCCTTGCGGGGTAGTCAGAGGTTCAGGTGTCCATCTCCGCAATTGCGAAGGTAGTAATTCTATGGACACCTCGAACCCACTGTTAACCAGATAGTCAGTACTCAATGTGACAGGTGGTCAGCCATGTCGCCATTTACAAGCACTAACTATTACCTGTTCGACGAACAGGTAGGTTTCCTCACGATGTTTTCCCTCACCGTATAACTCAACGCATTTCGTAAATGTGTTTTTATTACGAAAATGTACATAGAAATTCATTAAACTTCATTTCCATTGGTACATGCTCAAGTGGGATTTGAACCCTGTACCCTCGATACAGAGTTAAGCCCCTAACAACTGAGCTACGTCGAATACTGAGCTACGTCGAATTTCTTATATTGTTTATTATATCTTACTTTATGTCTCATACAATAACTGTTTTCCACGCATACATTGATTAATATCCTTATTTATTATATCATGTCTTATGTCTTATATCATATCCCTAATAAATCAATTAATTTGTATCTTAACTTCTGTTTCCAGTTTGTATGAATTCTTCTCGGAAGGCAAATGCCAGAAGTTGCAATGTGGTCTTAGTTTAGTAAAGCTGTCAACACCTTTCAATGTCAACCAAAGCTACCACGAGGCCGGCTGGGATTCCTATTGTTCAGGTAATAAGTGATACTTACATTATAAGAGACCATAACACACTAATAAGAAGCCTATATGTCCTTCTAAATAGGCAATAGTCATTATTTTAGGTTACAGTAATTTAATCCATTCTGATGATAGTGTGATGGTCATTCTAGCATTTGCTTAGGCATTTAGTATGAAACTAAACTACACGCATGACCAAATTAGCACTTGAGAAATAACAAAATCTCTACTTCTATTCAGAAAGCCTGTCTATGATAATCGTCCATCAATATTGAGAAATTCTTTTCAGTTATTTACCTTAATCACGTATTCCCTGTAATTATTCTGAATTAAATCACAGAATAAAGACAGTATAAATTATTTTTTTTCAATGGTATAAAGGACCCTTTCTACTGTCAACAGTACCATTAATGGTACAAACCAATGGTACTAAAGACACCGGCATACTTATGTCTTACTCTTATGTATACCTTTCCAGGGTACTGCCTAATCAGGCTAGGCCATTGGGCGGCTAGTGAGACGAGTGGGACGTTCAGGCCAGTGGGACCTGCGCAGATGCTGGCTGCGTTAGCGACCTACTGCAATAAGGTCAATGTAATGAGAGGCGCCGAAGCGTATATGGTAAGTCAAGGACGTTCAAATTGGTTGAGAACTTAAATGTGAAATTGAAATAAATTTCATAGTAAGTTAATGTGAAGTTGCGTTTCTTCCAACTATTAATGTAAATTAAAAGATAAAACCTAAAAAAATATAACTTCTTGGTAGAGTAAAAGGTAACTTCTCATGGTTGTGATTCCATTGATATGGTATCTGGTGAATACTCCTTATAGCCCATCCAGCGATAAAATCTACTAACTTTTATTTCGAAGTTGATTGCTACGATATTCAGGACAGAAATGCAGCTAGTAATCATTTTTTTAAGTCATACACTAGCTACTAATAATATAGAATAATACTAGCATGAAACCTAATAATACCCTATATTACACTTTCATAGTGTTTTTATTTTTCAGGCCCTAACTGAAAATGATCCACCTAGTAGGCGACCCGAGCTGTTACACGTTGCGGCCATTAGGGAACCTGTCATTGATGTGGGAAAAGTAAGTGAAACATTATTTATGTGCATAAATAGACGCTCACGTCCATAGTCCTTGAACAAAAAGTCCTTAATAACCTTTCGTAAGGTTTAGCCTGTTATTGGGGATAAAAATGTCGGAAAATTTGTGAAGATGTGTTCTACTACACATGTATATTTCTGGGCGTGAAACTAAATATTTAAGAAAATCCTTAACCCCGTACGCGCCCGTTATGACAGATAAGATATTGTGGTTTAGTCGGAGGTTTAAGTATCCATTACCGATATTGCGGAATAGGTGTTATATAGCACATTTCAAAGAGTTTGTTTCCACATATGTGGGAAACTTTAGTAAGGCATAACATGCCTATGCATTACCTGTCACGTTGGGATGTGACCAGATTAAAGAAGTTCAATGTAGCAGTAATCATGGCACTTCGCAATTTTGGAAGTTAACACGCAAACTGACTACCCCTCTAAGAACATTGATCATAAAGTATAAGAATATTTACTATACATTTCTCCCCTGTCAACGATCTGATTTGTCTATTAATGTCATAATATTTATGTAGTTATTTACTAAGTTTTATCCTAAATAGTTCCGTACTAATCTGAGTCGTAAAAAGAATATTAACTACCTTCCCTTCAGGCCGGCCCATGTCATTAGATGCGACTAAGTCACTAGGGGTGAGTGAAATCTACTGAACTATGGGCTAGCAACCTGTCATATAACATCATAACCCCAAAAATCATGATATTGTTACAGTAACCAGAGAAATTATCTCTCCAAGGTTGTCTCCCTCTAAAAGGATGATTAAAGTACGCGAATGTATATCGTAAAGTAGATACTACAACCGAAATTAAAACCTTAGGTGACCTAGCTCTAAATACCTGCTACACAGTTGTCTTTGACATTACTAATAACGTTACCACAATGAAACCGCAGAGTTAGTACGCAAATAGTAATTGTTGATGCCTGGCCGCAATTAGAACAAAGGGACCGTGACTGACAGGCCGCCAGCGTAAATACGCGAATCGATAAATCAAATCGTAACCATGGTTTTTACAAACCATCGTATATCACTGTTATGAGATGGTTTAAAAGAACTACGAGTAGTACTAAGAAATAGGGTTATAATGAGATTTTTTGTTTATATGCAACCTTGTTTTGTTTCTGCTGTTGTATTTATTCTACGTAAAGCTTAAACATTTATGTATCCCGTGCTCATCTGGGAGTATTGTATAAACGAAATACTTCAAAGTTTTTAGATGTAAAACACAAGCATCTAAACCAGTAAAGAAAAGCTTATATTTATCTGCAGGGGAGCCCATTCCTGGATACAGGGGTACCTAGTATGGGTTTCTGTCTTCCAAAAAAAGATCTTCATTTCACTTGATTATTGATGGGTGGGTTAGCTGAAATATTTCGAAGAAATAATTATTTTTTTATTTTTTTTATTAGTAAAACATACACTTTTTTATTTGATTTATATTAGTTTTATCGGTAGTAATCAAGTTCAACCCTTGTATTATTATTATAGTAATATAATTGCAATAATAAAAATATGTGTTAAAAAATTATCTAAATAAATTATGTTTTTTGTAGATAAAAAACATATCATAATATAGGTATACAATAAACTTTTTTTGTTCTTATTTCGAATTCTTTTTGAACTCACTGGGCTAACTTGTTTAAGTACTAAAAGTGACTTAATCTCAAATCAAAAGTAGCAACCAGATCATTAGTGATTACACTCTACATGTTACCAAAGCACTGCTCCTTAATGCGCTCTCTTACTTAGGGAGGTAGAGGAACGTGTATTTTTGTTATAGTGCGAATTAGAGCTAAATCTTTTCTCATATCGTTTTCGTAGTTCTACAAGTCGGCCAGACAGACACGAGCTTGTAGTCTTAATATAGACTCCTTTTACAGCCAATTACTCTTATACAATACATCAAACACCTGTATATATCTCCATGGCAATGCTGTACGTAATGATTGTCGCCGAGCGCTACAATATAGGTTGGCCGGGGGCCAAGGGCAGCCTACGCGGCATCTTACGCTCCAACCGTCAGATTGATAATGCCCAAGTGCCATTCGCGTTATATTTAGAATTCGCGAATCTCGATAAGACATACCAGCTTCTATCGGTCTTGTGACATTGCTGCTAAAAGTTCCGTCACCCTCGTTTAAAATGAAATATGTGGCGTATGATTCTTAAATTAAATTCTATTGTGTACAAACGCATTTTACGTTTTAAAATCATTTCTTTAGGTTGAAACAAATCTAAACAAGAACACAGAAATTACTGCTTAGTGTAATTTGAAATACGAGTAATTTGGTTACACTTCATATTAAGGATTTGCAAGATAAAATACTTATAGAGTTTATTAGTAGCATTTATCCATTAAGATATATTTGTCTATTATTACTATTTATTAGTAAATTCTGATAGTTATTTATTCGCCAAGTATTAATATATCCTAGAATCTTCACCTAACAATACCTTGGACGAAATTCCATATTGTTTGTAAGATCCCAATACGTAGTTTACATACTACGTACGTTTGAAAATCAACAATTGAACTATTAACCGGCTAACTGGACTTTGTTGTTTCTCGGGAATATCTTTGTAGTTGCGTAGCGTAAACTGCGATAAACCTAATTACAAAACAAAACACCGTGTGATCAGAAGGAAATATACGTTTCCTATTGATTTAGCTGTGGTTATGTATGAAAGTTTCACGTTGGGTTTTAGTTAAGTAAAAGTACTACTAGATTGTCTTTGCCTAAGTCAACAGTCCCAATAAATATTTGAACTTGAGAGAGATTGCTTTCTTCGTTCAATTATTTGATCGTTGAAAAACGATACAGAATTAAATATTCTAGAAGACAGTACCAGCTGTGTACTAAACCCAATTGAGAAAACTGAGAACCTATTACTCCGAGATTTAAGGTAATAAATGTAACAGTACATGAAATAATAAATGACAGCATTAACATTGTGAAAATGAAAAGGCATTAACTTAGAGACTTCTAAATACCGAAATTCACTTTGATGCAACCCTAAAAAATATCATAACTTCGTAACATTTACGTGATCCCTTTGACATTGTTTCTTAGTATTAAAATTGTGTAAACATTGTCATTGAACGTTGATGGTCAAATCTGTTTGGACAACATGTATGTCTCGACGGTTCTTTGAGACATCCCGTATCCTATTTCCGGTGGTGTCAGATTTGACATCATTACACTTATTTTGGCAAACTGTCCTGGATATATTATCTGACTTAAGAGCAATTTATATTTTGTTTTGTAACAACACTGTTTTCTATATAATATCATCATGTTTCAAATGTACAATCCAACTCGTAAAGATATCGCATTTCTGGTATTTTAAGTGTACTAGTTATATATTGCATAAAAGTATATGGTTTTCCCAGCACCATTCGACAAAGACAAATACATACTGTTTTTCACTTCACTAATAAAAAGCGATATTAAAAATAACCTAATACTCATTCGTAGAGGTTTCTACGGACACGAAAGGTCTTTAGTGAAACAAGAATTCCTTTAGCACTTGTTGTACGTCACACGAATTCTTGACTAACAGAATATTTTGTAAGTCGTTCGCACTGTCAAGGTTGTCATAAGGTTGAACTATAAATAATGGCGTGACAGTATTGTAAAGTGCACCAGCATTGTGGCAGCCAACAGGGCAAGCCAAGAAAATCATCAACGTGATCCACGAGCAGCATCTGTCTTCGCCATTGTCTTTGAAGCTAATCTGGCGGAGATAACGTAATGAATTAATAATATGCACCTTGTGATTATTGTTACATAACGGCGCCTGAGGTTGCGACGTTCAATTCAACGTTACATAATGAAACTGCAACTGCATGCCATGTTATGTTTGTGCAACTGAACGGTCTAGAACATTCGATGGTCGACTGCAACTATAATAAGAAAACAGTAACGAACATTAAAAGGCAGCTTTTAATAGCCCAAGTATGACGACGGGGATGCTTGAATAACTTCCAGAATAGTCCAAAATTACGTAGGACACAATATTTGGACCTAAATATTGTTTTTATTTATTCCTTCTCATTAAGCCAAAAGACAAATGAACTCACAAACATACCTGAAACGTAGTTAGCCACAGCCACATCCTAATTCAAATTTAAACAAAGATATAATAGCCACCTAATTTGATACATTTTATAAATGTTTGTCGAGGGGTAACTAGCTTAACATGTGACATCAACAAGGTAAAATTCACAAGTCCAAAATAATATAATTTGCGTGGATACACTTCACGTTAACTTAATAAAATTCAAATCAGGCTTTTCAACTTTAAGCTTATAAATCACGATGAAAGCAATAAAACAGTAAAAAAAATGTTTGCCTTTTTTTCTGTACATATTGTAATATTTGGGCCATAGTTATCACTGTTAAATAATTGGTTTCTTTTTTTATTTACAGATAGCCGCCCTTATGTCAAATTGTGGTTCTATAGACGTGAAACCGTATGGGAAGAGGACGGCCCTAGTCGCAGCTGCTTCAAGTGTCACGTTAGTATTTCGCCTACCTTCTTTACAATGTTAAAGTTAATGCTTGCAGTTTATTGGTCCTGAAAGTAGATAAAAATCTCTGATCGAAAAAATTACAGTATTAGTTGAGAATATGTTACTCTTCATTCTTGTCCAGACCGCACCCCTTCCTTATGATAATTGAATGATACAAACAAAATCAATTTTTAAACAAATTATAGAAAATGAGCATTTTTATAGATTACCAATTGGGCCTAAATCAATCAATATTTTTACAGTGTTCGCAGGATATTAGAGAAGTTCAGAACTAGTGACGAGTATCGAATCTCCATTTACAGTACATATCGACATTCACCTGCTGTGCGATTTTCAATGTGGTTAGTATATGCAATGCTTAATAGTATATTTAAAATAATCCGGGGCTAATATTATACAAATAAAAACACGGCATGAATAAAATCGAAAAAAAATAGTCTTTATGTAGGATTACGTCACAGTTCATTACAATGCATGAAAAGTGATAAAATAATTATTTAGTTTAGAATAAAAAGAATACAAACTAAAATTCTATCAATACCTCAAGTCAGTATCTGAAGGTGATGATAGTCTCACTATGTATAATGTCGACCCTTAAGTGTATACTGACTTTCTAGGAAAACATGGGAACACAGTAAGGTCCTCACTCAAATCGAAGATATATGTTCATAATAATATACATAAGATCCGGGTCTTATGTATCGATAAAATCGCCAGGGGCATGCCACAATAGTCTTCGATATAGGAACCAATAGAAAATAATGGTGTAAATATCCACTACATGTTTACGGCTGGCATCGCTTTATGACAACTTTGGCGCCTCTGCCAACAATATCAAGAAACACATTAATCCATGGTGCAGCTCTTACAGTATACTCGACTCAGAGGCGCCCTCACACGATGTTACTCGAAAACACGAATACGTATTTTCTGTGATCTTTGTAACTACAATTTACAGTACTAAACTCCTTTGATAAGGTTGTCTTAAGTTGGAACATAGGGTTTTAAAGATTGGTTAAAAGTTGTCATCTTAAAGCCTAATAATAATATGAGAATTAGTGTTTTTTAGTTACTACTACATGCAGGTCTAGTATGAGTGGTAGACCAACTGACAAACATACCACAGGGCTGAAATTCATATTATTTATGGTTCTTATAATGAAGCTATTAATTTTTTTAATAGTTTAAGAAACAGTTTGACATGTGTGATTAATAACGGAAGGGATACGTTTCTAAATAAATTTAATCCATGAATCATATGTTTTTGTTTGACAAAATAAATTTGACTGTTCAAAGTTCTTGTTTTACCAAATATCCAGAAACAATCGTGACATGTGTATAGTCCGTAGCCATTTACAGATACTTACTATTGCTTATCCAGAGGGATATATAGGATATCTTCAGAATGAATATTCTCTTTAATACTTTCTTTGTTTCAGGAGCGGTGCGATAATAACCAGTAGCTTAGTCCTGTATTACATTCATAAGAAAGTCAACAGCTGATTCAAATTCGTATTAATGTACAAAACATAATCATAGAAAGAAAATATAAGTCTGTTCAAATTAGGAATAAAATAAAGTTATACTGTGAAATAACTGTGTTTTAATGTATTTTCTTACACATACTCTCCTCCATGAGCCCCAAATGGGTCCACAAACAATATATCTTGCATTCAATACATATGACTTTTCAAAGATGTCAGTTTGTGTAAAAAGTCAGCGGTCTGTCTCCTTGGCTTGCCTTGTACGATACAAATCTAAAAACTGACTTTGTTAAGCCCTTGCCTGACAGAGTAGGTTGTTGGCAGGGCGCTGAAAGACAAATAGTTAAAAGATCATGATGTACGAAAAAGAAATGATATATTTTTAAGCTTTTTTGTGCTCTTTTTTTCATTCGCTTATCTTGTTTTAAATGAACAATTATTCAATGTCATAAGTGTGTTACTGTGCTTGTCTGGGCATATTGGTAAAGAATTGAAGATGAGTGACGCAAAATGTTTCCAAATATGTTCGAAAATACAAGTCTTACATAACAATGTCTGACAGACTACCAAACTGTTCAAATCCTGAGATGCACTATATATTGTTGATACGCTGGGCTGTTACTACCCAATGCTTGATCAAGCAATGTTTTATTGAACACATATTCCCACTTTCTGAGCAAATTACATAGGCAAGTCAGCATATTCAAAGTAAATCGTTCATCTAAAAGTAAATCTATATAATACCTAGTTTCAGAAAAAACCTGAAAATTCCTGTTTGTTTAAAAATATCGCTGTTAATTAGCTAGGAACTCTGTGTAAATCTAGAAATAGTCTCGACTGAAAAAAGTGACACGTGTAACGGGCTACTACGACGCGGATTGCGTGCCTAGCAACTTTTCCATCATCTCTTTATGATTTGATCATTAAATTATTTCTTCAACATCGTAGCTAATGTTTTTTATTAGTCATATTCTTCGGAAGTAAGTATATATTATTTAATTTGATTTCCTTTCCTATGTAGGTACATACAAAATATGCAAGTCACGTGGAGTTCCTTTAAGGGTTTAAGCAGAAAGATTCTTTAATAATATGAAAAAACTTTTGGTAAATTATTAAATAAATTTTAACTATAATTTAACATACATAATTGGACATATTTTACTACTTCTAATTATAAAATCAAATGTAAACTTAGTCTAGAGTACACGTAGAGACGGCACAATATCATCTAAAAATAATGACAAGATTAAAATTTCATGGACGTTCTAACTATTCGATCAGGAAACGTTTAGCAAAATCGCATCCGTACTCGTTGGTGTTGCTAAATTCAAGTAGACAGCGACAAGATTTAAATATTAAAACGGAATTAGCCACTCTTTCTCTCTGACGCAATGAGACACAGCAGGAGACTTAAGAGCTGTTAGTTCCCACTGAATTAAGAGTATTATTCCTGATCTTTAGCTGGCTATTTAGAAGAAAATACTAAAGTGTTGTCTTGGTTAAAGTATTATTTCTAGACTCTTTTAAACGTACGTTAACAAAAACTTAAAACAACAATTTAGGGATCCGTTTTTTGAGTCGTTCACATCATACATATACATCATGCCTGTTTCCCTATAGAGGGGTAGGCAGAGATTGCGGATTCTTATTTGTCACGATCCTGACCAACCAATTTCGATTTATTAACGTCCGTAAACTTCCACTCACATGCACATTCGGTGGTTATAAGTATTATATAGTGGTGAAAAACCCCCAAAGGAATGGAAAGAAACTTAAAATTTGCCATACTAGTCGACCAAGAAATAAAATCAAAGAACAAAATACATACAGAAACATACATGTAGAAAATGCATATAGTACCACATGTTTATCATCAAGGTAACGAGAGTTTAAGTTTATTTGTGAGGTGCCTTTATTACCGATGCTTTAGTAGGATTTAATAGTTACTAGCGGTATGAGAATATCTTTGATGTTATCCCTATTTCGTCTGGTGTGTTGATTTATCGTAACTCATCTTAGTTCTGGATTTATGTATACGAAGCAAATTGTAACATTGACAATGAATTTCGTTATTTTTGGCTTGAGTTTAGTAAACAGTCCAAATTCGTCGAAACATATTTTGCTTGTAAAATAGAGAATCATATTCTACCTGTAATATAAATAAGCACATGAATATTATCGTGACTATATTCAAATTGGCGTTTTGTCTGTAGGCATATGGTCACTAAGGCAAAATAGCAATCGTTGAATAACGAAATACAAAACTCTCTACTCCTTCTTAAAAACTAGTTCTTCAATGTTAAAAAGGTCTTAAATATGAACCTTTACCAAAATACTATCAATTCTTTAAATAAAACCCAATATCATTCAAAGCACACTCTTATAACTATCACTACTAATATAATAACCAAAAACAATTAAATTATTTTTGAAGCCCTGCTATAAGCAAGTCGTCTTCACAAACAAGAGGCAATAGTATCTTCCCATCAAAAGGGATCACTCAATCTACCAGGTGATCTCATCGTCAATATAAACCATAAGTTCTCAATGTGTACTTAAAAGCCCTTTTTCAAGAATGTATACGTATAGATTCAAACATGCGTAAGTATGAGGAGAACCGTACTGAAATCTTAAATATATTTAAGTTACTGTGATGATGTTGTACAAGAGAAATGAAGTTCAGTATAATGTAGATTAAAATGTATGGATTTTTGGTAACATTATATTTTTTATTGAATTTAGGCAGAACAATGTCAGCAGACAAGAATACGTGCATAAAGTAAAGTAATTTGATTAGTTCTATTCATATAGAAAAGAGAGAGAGAACGTAAAAGATAGAAAGAATGACAATGCAACTAGCTGGTGGTATTATTGAATTTCCTTATAAAACTTTATTCAACAAACACAACTCTAATGAGCTGTGTGTATAGCTTATAGATAAAAAAATGTTGAGAAACCATGGTCTAAGGCAACACGAGCATGTGTACTGAAGCAATAATAATGTAAAGGGATATAAAAATACCCGACGTAAAAGTGCTCCACTAGAATGCGGCCAACACTCGAGTAACGTCACTGTCGGCCTTACCTTGGTGTCCACTCGCATCACCAGTTCACTAACAATGATCATGAGCACTAGTTTGTAGCATTTGTTTCTAGCTTACTCTATTAGACCGCTCTGATAATATGTTAGATGTTAGTAGCATATTCTAAGTATAACATCAATTTGTCCCAGAACTTGGACGGAATAAAAAAATTACAAAATCACAAGGTGAAAAGATGCCCCTGTTGTCAAAAAGAATATGTCCCGTCGGATATCGAAATTTCAAGCCTTCTGTTTTTTGTCAATAAACTAGAATTATTTCCTAAATTGTGGAACATACTTATTTCAATTAATGTTCTAAGACAATTGAAGGATATTTAATCCTATTAAATAAATACCAACACTTGTAAATTGCCTAGACAACCAAGTAATAAGATGTAAGTATAACTTTCGTTAATGATTACATGCAACATTGTCTGTAGAACCAACTTGTAATATCGGCATATAAAAGGTAATATTATGTTGATTCCACGCATGTTTTATTTTACATGTCAGTCCAATCAATCATTGACACATGAAACGTGTATATAAAATTGGTTGAAGAATTAATTCCTTACGTTATGTTCAAATTTATTTCGAGTTTCTATGTACTAAAAAGTCAATGTAAAATTTGCCTAAAGTATTACTCCACCTCCTTCCTAATTGCCTTTCGATCAATTTATATTTTATATAGAAAATTGTAATAATAATAACTTAATGTGATAAAAATAATTACACAATTTGGGTCTAAAGGTGTAATAAGGTCATGGTTAATTGCTGACTATATTTTAAAGCACTTGCAGGAGGGGTTGGCAGTTGTCAATCTCTTGATGGCTTGGCTACAATAACCGTAGTGTCAATTCTGAAATTGATTAACACTGATCAAGCTGGAGAAGTATCTAATTAAACAATAATCTAACACATAATGCACAATAAACTTGGATACAGAATCGCTTAGTGATAAATCTCGGTAGCTGGTTAATTGCCATGAGTCCAGAATAAATACCTCTCGCCATTTGCCAAACAATGCAAATGGGGCGAGTCACGGTCTTACACGTGCACAATGTTGAGACACTCCGTAAGATATTGCCCAAACAGGTGCATTACTTTAAATAAACACCCACTCGGCCGCTTTTATCGTATGAACTCATATCTTCCACAAAATATGACTAGCTTTTCTATCAAATGCAAATAGACTGCCTACGCCCACTCAATATTGTTCCTGGTGCTATGTTTATACTAACATTCTTTGCACTATTTCTCTTCATAATTTGCGTGTGTTTTGAATATCACTAATAAATATTTTGACCATAAATCAGATATCGTTTCCAATATGTTGTGTTAGGTAAAAATACAATTTTTGATGAGATTCGATTTTGGATTAAGTACTCGTAAATCATCAAGCAGTTTTTGTCAGACATTAATGTAGTAGGTACTAATAAACTCTTTATTTGAATGGAACTAAAATGATATTTATAAATTTAAATGAAATTCTGAAATGCTCTGAGTATTGAAGCAGGAATCGACATTTAGTGTTCTAAATTTGATCACATCGTCTAAATTTCCACTACGCGTGTCGTAGCAATCAACTAGCGCAACTTAAAAGTAAAATATTCGTAACACTGAAAATCTTACATGAAAATGGCAAAAAGATTTCTGGCAAGTCCACGTCGAGCGTCACAATCGGCGGCACTCATTTCACGCATGTCTATTCTCAAATGTTTTATTTTCGGAAAGCCGCTGACAAGGTCGCGGGAGCTGACCTCACCACCGACGTTATTGTTTCCCTACTTCCTTAAACACAATCCCACATCAAAGAAATTAACAGCAATTCATCTTCTGAGCTGAGGTAGCCTCTTTTTGTTTAATGCTCATTCCAGCATAAAACGATTAATGAAAGATTTATTTATGAAGAACTTTCCTGAAAAAATATGGTAATTAATCATAATTAATTAATCCATAGATTAAAATTGATTTCTAATTCAAAAATAAATGCAGTTGAAGTTTATAAAATGCTAAATAAATACTTAACTGGGGAATCTTTATTTTGGCGACTGTTTTACCTATTTTTACCAAGTGACAGAACTTTTATATAAATATTAGTAATAAAACATCTAAAACTGTAATGAAATCAAAATAAAAAGTGATGTTAAACGGATTCAAAGAACTCAACGTAAAGGGTAAGATAGGCTTCGTTTATTTGAATTAAAACTTGTAATAGAAGCAACAATGTTCTCGAGTAAGAATAAAGATTTAATGGCCCACAAACTGAAGCTTGCATTTTATGTGCATCTATTTATATTCGATCACTGTATAACGAAATGTAGCAATCAAACGTACACTAAACGCTGGCTAACCTACATTGGGATAACGTTTTGAAATGCCCCTTGAAAGTATTATTGGAAATTCAGTTTATAGTATACACGTACATATATTAATATTGAATATGCACATGAAATCACAGAATATGTTTAGGCAGTTGAATCCGCTAGGATTGGTCTTTATTTTCATTGTGCTTTTCTGAGAAATATACATAATTATAAGATCTTCTTCATATATAATGATAAACTAGAACGCCACGAGTACTGCGAAAAGTTATCAATTTCTAGTAATAAATTATCCAATGATGATACAAAAATTGCTTTAATAAACTTATGACGTTATAATTTTCAAGAGGGATCAAAGGCCAAACTAATACTAAAAGCTCAATAATTCAGTAGCAAATATAAAGCATATGTACTTTTTACCTACGTAAGATTCCTGGTATCCTTAGAGCATCCAAACATAGAAAACCGTTCGTTTTTTCCATCAGTTAATGTAACTATAATAAGATAAGAATAAATAGAAAGACCGTCGGTTAAAATTTATTTTCGGTGGTATTGAATGAGTCAAACGCTTTATCCTGTACAGAAATTGCTTACTTTATATTAGTGTTTATTTCATCGGAGTAAAAAACTTATAAATGTTTTTTGCATATGATTATATTCCATAAAATATACGCCGGTGTGTACATATTGAGTTCGTATTTTGCGTTTCCCTGTACATCCAAAGTAAGTATGTACATCTACATGGATATACAACTTTGTTATTCGCTGGCAACCCATGCGCTTATTGTGCAGCAATTCGCCAACTCCTGATTAGAGATCTGCGCTAATGAGGGCTATAAATCCACCATTGAGAGCACGCCGAAGGTGCTCCAAGAATAGAACAGGTCTTGATCACCTGGGATTAGGGTTGGCGGTTGCACACCAGCTGCTCCTAAAGCACTTAAATAATAAAAGCGTGGCTTACTGCACCGCCTACGTCGTATTCATAACAATATAACTGAGGCGGCGTAGTTAGGTTATGAAGTGTGATCAGTATAGAGAAGATGCGAGTGTTTAGCCATATACTCTTCATAAATTTAATGAGACGCTTTGGTGCGGTAGGAATCACTTGCAGCCTTCTATACGAAGATATTATTTTGTATGGTTCTGGAATATTCCAAGAGATTTTGGCAAGCGAAATTTCTTAAAATTATTCCTTTACGTCCAGAAGAAGCAGTTGTATATCTGTATCTCATGACATGGTAACTCTTCAACAAATCTTTATATGAACGGTAACCCTAGCTTTCATACGGTGTAATAAATAGGACGGTTTCAACGTAGTCCAAGGTTCTGTCCACCCCTTTGAAAGCATGGTGTTGGAACTATTTTGGTGTAGTTTAACACTGAAAGTAGTGATTTTTTTGTTAACCCTACTTTCGACGTGACCTTGGTCATACGATGACTGACATTGTCGATTGACAAGCCGAACATTTTGTTGCCAGACTAATCTGGCCTCAAATTCCAGAGAATATTACAAAATCAATTACCAACAATATATCATACACTGCTTGCAGTTAATGAGCCTAGGATATTTTAGGTTCGTAATGATGCACAAGTATGTGAAATGTGTTAGATGTGGTCTGGAATTAAACGTTTTAGGCGAGAGCATTAGTTTGCTTGTTCATCATAGTGTTCGAGTAAAAATCAAATTAAACCTGTCAATAGAAAAGAATCAGCACCATCAAACAACGCTTGGAAGTGAACATCGGGGGAAAATTTTATGTATTTTCTCCAAATAAAACATTTTGTTAAGTTAGTAAGGAAATAATAATTATAATAAAAAAAGATTATGTATAAAATAAATGTGGGCATCTTTATTATGATCAATAATCTTAATATATTATGAATGATATTACAAATATATCCTACAATAATTATTTAACATTAATATCATATCCAAATTGATTAAAACATCACAATTTCAGTACTATGTTGAAAATGCAACCGAGTTTTCGTGTTAAGCTATTGACAGGGAAGCTTGTGGATCTATATAATATATCGTACACAAATCATGCTTTCGCTCATTTTCGGAGTCTGGAAGAAGGTATTTATCTAACTTACAAATCTAAACCAAACAAACTAATAGAAATATAAAATAAAAGCTTTGCAACCGCGAGTAAAGACAGGGTGCATTCTTATGTTATTTACTGAAATAGTTCATGAAACTACTTCACCGGAACGAATGCTTTAATCGAATCACTTCATAATATCCTGACCACAAATTTATGTGCTGCTACGTAAATGTTGGCAGTTGTAATCAAAACAATCTATAGAACGACATGAAAAGGTATAATAAAGCACCCTTAAAACTGACAAAGAATAACAAAGAGTAAATAAGGCAAATAATATAATTATTAATAATATGCAAACAACAATCACAGTAAATAAAAGAAGATACCAAATACGGTTATTTATCATCAGTTTTTTTACCAAAAATAATGTGCATGTAAATAAATAGGACAAGTCATTTAACTACCATGGGAGTCTAATTACTGAATAATATACGTAAAAGAAATGTAGATAAATAAACTAATTAATCTCATTGTATTGAAGTGTCAAAGAAGCTATAAAATAAAACAATCACCTGACGCAAGCTCCTCGTATAATCTAATTCGGTAGTTCAGATTTCCTGTACAGACAGATTAAAATAAGTATAGCGTGGAGCTCATTATTTCGTAGATTATCTTCTTAAAACCCGTTCTGGGCTCGCGTTATTTTAGTCATAAGCGTTGAGCTGAAAATAACATTCTATATGAGGACAGCCATTGGCACAGTGACATGACCTTCCCAGTGGACATAGGCAGACGCAGGCTGGGCCATGTTAACTAGATCAGCGGCGAACGGCATCGGCACTTACTAGATTATTCGATAACATCAATGGAACAAATACATAACATCGCTTTCTCGTGCAACTTAGAATTTGATAGAATAAAATTTTGTTTTAATGAGCGTTGAGGTCAATCAATTTTCTAAGTATGTTTAAGTGATATGTAAGGGTGGGTATTATCATCTTACAATCGTGGTTAGAATTCTGGATATTTGTATTGCTGTTGTCATGTTAAGTTGGGCTGAAAATTAAATTGTTATAGAATTTGACAAAGGACGTCAACTCTTATACTTCTACTAAGCCTACTAAAACTAATAGAAATTAAGGAAACATAGAAAGTCATAAAGGCTTACTGAAGAACCAGTGCCTAGAATTATTCTCTAAGTCATGTTTTATGGTGTCTATGGAATAATATGAAATGATCAACACCATATATCGAAACCCAAGGCCAATCCAATTTGTTATCTCTTACAATATTGAGGTAAACTGGCAGCTAGTAACAGTCTATTAAAGTCCTAGATCAGAATACGAATCAATAACATGTTTAATTGTAATATGCAGGCATACGGAATAGCTCAGTTTATTGCTTCAGAAGTATTTTTTACGACATCATAGATATTTAACAGATCCGTCGTTAATCTTTAGATATTTTAATCTAGGAACAATTCTACATTTGTTTGTGACTTACACATCCGCCTTAAAAAAATTACGCAGCTTTTACACTTGAGGATTTTTTTTAAGAAAACGATGTTTACACGATTGTTGATTTTACTATATTGTTCAAAGAAGCAATTCAGAAATTAGTTGCGTCAGTTTATTAAAGTTTACATGCAAACTAAATATCTTTTTCATGGAAACTATAGAACACAAACAACTACAGTTTAAGCTAATGCGACTTCTTGACTTATTCTTCGCATATTATTATGGCTTCAATCTTACCTACCCGTCCGTGCTAGTCAAACATAAGATATTGCACCTAATAGAGTCTATCACCATTCTTACCTATCAGCCTTCGCATCGAACCATGAAGGAAGAAATAAAGTTAGACATTCAATTTACAACCCAGATCTGTGTGTAAAATGCGAGCATTTTAAAAGAAATAATAAATTCGGTAAGACTGACGGAAAATGATATGCATGTTCAAAGGTGGCCATGACAATGACGCAGAGAGCCAAGTGCCCGTAATTCCGTGGTTCAGATTAAGCGTACTCCGCAGATTCCCACCAGATGGAGCTTTGCCAGCGCCGCCTATCAAATTAATTATTATTTTACGCGCCTCTTTAACATTCTTTTTATGACAATGAAACGGTTTTTAGAGTACCCGCCACATAAGGTGGCAGTAGCCAAACTTGGAACTAAATTTGACGTTTCCGCCATTGCGTGTTATTTTGTATGAAAGGTAAATTTAGTATTACCAGCGTTGTGTTTTTTGCCCACTCTTTGTAATTTTTATGTTTGTTAAGGGTGATTATAATAAATTGATTTCTGGAGTTTCTTGTTAGTTCTTCTCCAAGGGTCTCCGCTGAACTTCTTCTTCTCAATCGTTACGCTCTTATCAGAGCGGTCGTGGTCTTCATGACGTGGCATCTTGAGCAGCCGAAATGGTTGGTGAACTAACCTCGGTAAGAATATGTAAAGACAATGCTCAGTGCCATGTTTGAAATAGTTTTTTTACATACATACATACACATCACGCCTGATTCCCTGTAGAGGGGTAGGCAGAGATCACGGATCCCCATTTGTCCCGATCCTGACAGACCACTTTCGCTTCATTGACATTCATACATTCTCTAATACACTCTCGGCGGTTATAGGTACTCCTAACGTCACCTTTTTTCAATATAGCGTCTATCTGACTGTTGTATATATATATGTCTTATTAGGCCGGCCCCTACGTAACCGCCCTTCCACTTCACTCATATATATTCCTTTTGTCAATATATAGTTTTTTTAATTTGTACTTAGATCATAAAATAACTTTCAAAGAGAGCTTATGATAGGGCCTATTTTGAATAAAAATATTTTGACTTTTGACTTTGGTATATTAATTTGTTTTATTTGAGTTTATAGCTCTGCAACCAAAGATCGTTACAAATGAAACCTCAATATAATGTATCGAGCCGTATGGCACAGTGAGTGCTAGTTTTGGCGTGTTTACTGGCAACACTGGAATACGCGACTGTGGCGACGCCTCCAACTGCCACCTTATGTGGCGGGTACTCTAGGTAGAATTCTAGAGATCCCGCCACATAAGGTGGCAGTAGCCAAACTTGGAACTAAATTTGACGTTACCGCCATTGCGTGTTATTTTGTATGAAAGGTAAATTTAGTATTACCAGCGTTGTGTTTTTTGCCCACTCTTTGTAATTTTTATGTTTGGTAAGGGTGATTATAATAAATTGATTTCCGGAGTTTCTTGTTAGTTCTTCTCCAAGCTAGGGTCTCCGCTGATCTAACCTCGGTAAAAAATATGTAAAGACAATGCTCAGTGCCATGTTTGAAATAATAGTTTTAAGAGATTCGCGATTTATACTCATGATATAAGATATAAGGGTGTGTATAAGATTGATTGCAGCTGTGGGAAATCCTACGTCGAACACACTAAACGGTCTATTGCGGACAGAGTGAAGGAACACATAATATATGTAATATATAATAAGAAGGATAAGTCCCGTTAATTATTACTCATGTTTGAAATAGTTTAATATACATATTTTGACTTTGATATATTAATTTGTTTTATTTGAGTTTATAGCTCTGCAACCAAAGACCGTTACAAATGAAACCTATAATGTATCGAGCCGTATGGCACAGTGAGTGCTAGTTTTGGCGTGTTTACTGGTAACACTGAATTACGCGACTGTGGCGACGCCTCCAACTGCCACCTTATGTGGCGGGATCTCTAATTTAGCTCGAAGGAAATTTACGACTTGCCTTCCGCGAACACTAGTCAATCAAACATATCATAAATTTGTTTACACAACGTTTCGTCGATAAAGATAAGTATTGAACTAATCTTGTTGTGCTGTTGCGAACCAATTATGCGGTTTGAGTTTTTGATCTTAGTACAGGAAATGGTTTAATTATATTTGTATAAGGGCCAGCTATTTTATTGCCTAAGAAATATGAGGCAAAATGATCTTTTGTTACCATAAGTTTTTATATTACTTAATGTTGTTAATTTATAACACCTTCCTTCATCTTTCATTAATAAAATTATTATTATATCTATTAGCTTAAAACAAAAAAACTAAATACTTCTTTCAATGGCGATAGAACGCTTATCTAAAGGCACAAGAAACGCAAAGTTGCTTAAAAGATGTTTTAGAAAGGCTGTCAACAGAAATAAACTCTGCTTACTAAGCAAATAAGCAGTTCTAGGTCTCAGGCATAAACGAAAGATTGGTAATAAAGAACTAAAAATTATTAAATATTTTGTACTACATTTTATATATTACTAACGTCATAGTTAACTAAATAACGGTAGTTAAGTTTACAGGGCAGCAAACAAAACATATGGTGAATCTATTTTTAAATTAATCCAGTTGGGAACCATCTAGTGTCGGTCGGAAATCACGTGCTTTATTAACTGGAAGTTGTATAATGAATCGGGCTAGCTGTCCAAATGCCACGGACAAGATTTGACGGGAAAGAGTAAACAAACAAAATGTTTGAAATCGCCAGCGACGCACGGCCCTGATAATAATTTTAAGCTTGGACGATATGAATCCAAACCCACGCCCAACCTTTTTATAGATAATTCGCGGACATCACATACGACCCATATGTCATAGTCGCAGGTAATTACATGTGCGAACGACGATATATTATAGCAAACAACATGCTGTAAAATTACGCGTTCATAATCCTCAAAAGCATGATCAAATTTTTTACTCAAAGCTCTGTTAAAAAAGGAATATTTAAAGTTGACAACGTGTATCTTGTAGTCAAAGACTAAAAAACTGATTTAATGAAGGAATACTAAATTTAATAATACTGGAAATATCCTACTTGAGGTTAATTAGTTAATTTAGCTGCCTTTTTGCTTGGACAGTAGATTTTTATATGATAATAATCAAAACAGTACAATTTATAAAGCGACATAATATATATATAATATAAAACTTGAGTACTAATGATAGTATCATAAGTAGGTACTCATGTATAAAGACGACTTATTTTTTTTTATTAAACCTTTACTAATACTACTTAAGAAACTATGTATTTCACTAGTTTACTTTTTTTTTTATTAAACGACTACTACTTAAGAAACTGGAAGAAACGTCTTTTATAACGACAGACCTACGTCGTCATAATGTAGCGGTGCATCGCAAAGCTATTTACAGTGATAGGGGATTCCTTTTACCCACGTCTACCCCACGCTTGTGTCTAAAAATACTTTACAAGTTCACCCTTCACACTTTTTGTATTTTGTCTTTTGCTTCTGTAACATTTTAAAATTAACAATTATCGGACGAACGGAGTGACGGTTGTCACATATTGAATTCTCAAAATAGAATTCCACGCAAGTTTTTCAGATATACATCATGTAATTATAGGATAATATTGTATGTAATAAATAAGTGAATTCAATAAGGTTATTGCACGAATATTATACATTTATCGCCTTTACCGGTAGCTAAGATTTGATAACTCATTAACCATCTACAATAACTAGCAACTGAGGTTTGTCATTATTCGCCTTTTTGACACTAGCACATGTTATTGAGTAGGTTAATGTTAGAAATTTAACGTTATTAACCAAATACCAATCTGGTAAAGTTAATGGAGTGCATCATAACATGCAAAGGAAATTTCATTGGCTGTGTATGCTCCGAGGCTAAATGGAGAGGTACTGAACTGAATAACTGCACAAACACATTTTCGTTCAAAAGTTAATAAAGCGGTAACTATAAGCTACATTACCAACATTACTTTTGGGATGAAAGGAAAACACAAGGAGACCAAACATAAAAGTATTAAACAATTATGTAAACGCAATACATTCTTACAGAATTGATAGAATTAACTCAATAAAATCAATCTCATAATAATTTATGAGGAAAATACGGTCTACATGATATGGTCTACCTGAGAATGTCGTTACTGAAGTAATTGCTACAAGAATTTATAACAGTTATAGATACAGATATTTAGTCATTCAATAGTTGTACAAATTAAAAAATATTTATGAGATTGAATAATCTAACATAAAGCAATAAGAAGTTAATATTCGTCGCACATTGTCTGCTCTCGGTCTAGCGAAAAGTACGATCGATAATGCCTCTTGAAACACCTATTTTACAATTTAAAGAACCCAAAATCGCTCAAAATATCGTACCCAAGACGACTTTGTAGTCATAGTAACAAAATATTTTTAACATATAATCTTCTAATTTTTTTTCTTATTTCTTCTAAAAGAACATGATGCCGAAAAACAATCCCCTACAAACGTCATTGGTGTACGCAAACAAACCTCTCGAATGATGTACCTGTCTCACGCTAATCCAAGCGCGGACACAGCAACACGAATATGTCACTGACACCATAGCGCTGCTCTGACATCTATTTTAGAACTCTACCTACCAATTTTTAGTTCCCCAAAACAAATAAATATTTACGCGACTTAATAACGCAAATTTAAAAAAAATGTCAAATATAATATTAAAAAAATGTTCTGAGTTTATTTTTATTGTATTTACAGGTATTAACGACTTTTAAAGGTAATTTTGGTTTAAGCCGAGAAAAAATCTTTTTCGAGAATAATAAAAACTTAGACAAAGGTAAAGAGAACGCCTCAAATGGATTGATCAACGTGGAGAACCCTAATTACATTATAATATGTTAAAGTAATCCCTGGTTCAACAACTAGTATACTACTGTACTAACCATTCTCATTTAAATATTACTTTTAATTATTAAACATTAAACTTCAACATAGTAGATGAGTATCTTATAATTATAATTTACGATGTAACGCTGATAATTGAAACGAGTGAGTAATTTATACCAAAGTAAACATTGTAATCTTAATTGAATAACAAAAGGTTACAATACAAAGCCATCTAAAATTAACCGAAATGATTACAAGTGTCATAATGAACATACATCGCCGAGAAGACTGATGGCCTAGGGAGATTTGGACAGATATTTCAAGATTGCAATCACGGTTAAAGCAAAATGAACACTAAACCTAGGCTATCAAGACACAGATTCGTAAAAGGAAACCACAGGGCATGCGTGGGAGTACATCTGGCTGACATCCAGGAATCACCTGCCCTGATCCTTGTAGAACACTGAAATCTAAATATCGCTCGCATCAAGGTAACTGACCCAGACATCATCATCAGCGTAGCATGCGAAATTGACCTGGACACTATTAACATGAGACTACGAAGATGACTTTCGTAGTAGCATTTTGCAATAGCTGCGAGATGAGTAACTCCTATTAGATGATGGAAATCATGAAATTATGTGTCAAGATGACTGGAAAGAAACCTCGAACTATCCACAAAATAAATGCTACACGTTACCACCATGGAACATGACTATGAATGGTAGTTGGGATGTAATGAATAAAATTGCTATCATGTCTTTTTGTTATTTATCAATATAATTTATCAGTTTGTAAAGAAAGGTCTGATTAAATTTATTTCAGATAAGAATGTATTAAACTCACGACTGATAGAAACAAAATAAAAGATATATTTTTATCTTAAAATCTAATTAATCGATAAACTTTTTTAGATTCAAGAAGTCAACGTTCTAGAAATTAAACAATTATCGTAAATTATGATGACCCATGTTAGATTATGTCTCTGAACACCCACGTTTCGAAAAGCAATAAAACAGTCTCACTCGACTGAGAGCCGCCTTGCGCACTCGCCGCCCAAATAGCAAATAGGGCACCCTGATACGCCCTACAACCGGCTTACGTATTTTGTAACTCATTTATGAGCATACTGCTTAATATCTGGGATTTTTTGAAGAAATATTTCTTCCTTCAAACTAAAGAACAAACAATAAAAAAATCTAATAACTTATTGAATTTATTCTGTAGTAGGTAACAAGCTGGTAATAGTCACTATTTTCTCTAGTTAAGGAGCTACCTGGTACAAAAGTCACATTAGACCTTTTAGGGATAACATCTGAATCAAAGTCAGAGCTAATTGCCTTAACTCCCGACAATTTTACAGTTAGTAGAGTTGAAAGCTTTCCAAAACAGTAAAGAAGCGAATAGTCATAACCCAGAGGAGATTGATAGAATCTGTGACAGAGTTACGACTGATGATTTGACATGAAATTCGCAACCGCTGCCAGGTCGCGGTATTGCCAAAGCAACCGCATAAAGACACAAAGGACCATTGGATAGAACGATTTAAAGACAGCTGAATATATCAGTGTCGAAAGCTGCTTATTAAGGAAACGAATTAATGTTTTCAGAAACATTACACGCTTTAGTGAGAATGCAAATACAATTAAATGCATTTGTACCAAAGTGTAACTAGAATTGCGTAGTTGTTCAAAATGATTATATTTTGCTCGTTTCAATTTGCAGGGAAGTGAAATATGTATATAATCATTCAATATGAAGAACCATGCATGTATTAGATATATTAGAACATTATCAGCATCTGCATCTACGATATTCTATTTGCATTAGATCGCTAAACGCAGATGCAGGATGAATGAGTATTACAAATCTGTATCGACCGATACTTAATGCATTTCATTGATATTTATTATGTAATCTTTGATCTAAAAGCCTTTCAGTGTACACATTAGTAAGGATCATACACATATATAATGATTATCCTAAACAAAAGTAACGTAAATTAAACATAATTGAAAGCTAGAATAAGCGTTACAATTTGTACATACTGAAAGACTTCTGAAGCTACAATTTTCATTCTGAAATTAAAGTCATATTAATAAAGTCATAGTAAGCAAAAACAATTTGTGATGAACTAATCTAGAAGAAACTATTACAAACTAGAATTGTAACAAGACAAAAGAGTGACGATGGAACATATAAAAACTCGCACTATACTGTAGTCATTAGTGATTTCACTTATTGATATATAAGTTATAAAAAATAAACATAACATTAATTTAGCTTGGCTTCAAAATACTGTTCACATCACGATTTTAAATAAATATTCTTGTTAAATAATTGTTGGCCCTCCCAGTATGTGTTACGATGTTAACCTTCACCTTACAACTGGCCAAGTGACGTAAGACGTACCTATTTCCTTCTTAATTCTATTCGAAAACTCTTTTACTAGTTTTTTATGTGTGTACCGAAAATAAAAGTAAGTATGATGTTTTACGCGCCGTTGGCCGTTGTGGTTTGCGTGTAAAACTATAAATGTGTCTATAGTTAATAGGAGCACGTGTGGAAAGGCTGAAATTGCCTCCGCAGTGGTACATAGGTAATCGTCTAAATTCGACATTACGTTGACCACATTTCTAATTATACTCGGTGACAACGTAAACCGTTCTTAACTTACAGAAATAGTATTCTTTTACACAAATACGGTGGCCCAAAGGGTGACAAAAATTTGATCTGAATACTTACGCGAATCATATATTTGCCATATATTCATGCATTTACGTCCTTAATATGAAAGGCAGAGCCTATCGATCGCCACCTGGAACGATACTAACAAATCTCTCTTGCTTTTCACACATCTATTAACTTTCTCATTCATGCTCTTCTGTTCTTCACGCTGTTTGTACCCTAACCTTTCTCTTTTTTTTCGTACATCTTCTTTCATACCACAAAGTTCACGAATCGCACTATTCCGTAGCCTATCACACTATCTTATATTAGACATTTTCTTGAGGTACCTCATCTCTGCGCAATAATTCCCTTTCATGATTCTTCTGCTAAACCCAGCACTCACTACCATAAATAAGCGATGGCACCAGAACAGCGTTATGAATAGTCGTGCCCATTCTAACATCAAGTAACTATATATCATACCGCTCTCGGCCCCATTCACCGCATTTTCCTTCTTTACTCTTCTTTCAATATCATCCTCATATTTACCATCTCGTAGCTTGGACTTGCCATATACCGCATAATAATATACCAATGCATACTGCCCAAAAGCTTAGCAATAGAACGAAACTAGATGATGTTCATTGGCTATTGATGATTGACTTTTAGTTGAGAATGCCAATATAGCAGTCGTGACTAATGTCTAAAAGTATCCTGGTTTGAAGCTTGACAAGCACAAACATTATGATAAACGACATAAAAATAAAGATTATATCTTTATTTTTTTTAGATTTACTTAGTAGTATTGCCACAAAAGTCAGAGCAAAATCCCGTAGCACTTATTGGTATAAGGCTAGGCTAAGCCAATAAAACTATATTATTATTTTCCACATTTTCCTAAAATCGCTCAGAAACTACTACGAATAGCACTTGCTTTCATTCGTAGCTCTAATTCACACTACCGACTACATTTGTGAAATTACAAAATAAAATGAAGAGTTTCATAA
Organism: Leucoptera coffeella; assembly: GCA_030578115.1. Classification (NCBI taxonomy): domain Eukaryota; kingdom Metazoa; phylum Arthropoda; class Insecta; order Lepidoptera; family Lyonetiidae; genus Leucoptera; species Leucoptera coffeella. Next base: position 81,100 of record JAMBLF010001171.1, on the reverse strand, counting down.
GTAACCACATTTCAATAATTTAAATTATTTAAAAAAAGGCCGTTATTCAATTCACAACCACTTAAATGTAAAATTTGAACAGTTAATTCAATTAAAGTACGACTGTTCTCGTAGGTTTGATGCAGTAACAAAATGAAATATTTCTGTCATTAGGATGGACATATAGGCTTCCTTAACCATGGCAGTGGATATGAATAAATGTGGAGTGATGGATACGATGGAACCTTCAAAATTTCTCCTTCTAACACTAAAATTTCCCATTTTTTTAATTTTATAGGAAATCAATCCCTCTCTCCGGATAGTTTATATCTCAATACCATAACACTGTATCTTATGCATTCCATTTTATAAGAAACAAATGATGGTCACATAAAATAACTAATACACTAAAAACATAAATAAGTCATACAACTACAAACGGTTATTCTCCACTTATGAAACTAGTGGTTAATAAACATGGGAAAATACTAATATGCATTACTTATGAGTATATTTCTAAAAAATATACAAAAAAATATTTGAGTTAGAACCTTTTTGCTGCGACAATAACATGCACAAGCTATGCCTCCTAGTTTGTAAGTTTGTTTTGTAAAATATTTGTATTGTGTATGTTTTTGTTGCTGTAAATAAATGCTTTATTATTATTATTATTTGTTTTTGCCGTGCCACCATTTATCGACTTCATAACAAGAAATATACTTAAAATCTCTATTCCTGGCCCTAACAGCTTGATAATGCAGGAAGTGGAGAGCGCGTGATCAACGTGCATTGTTCGATCAAGTTTATAACCGTAGTAAAAGTTTACTACGAATCGCTTCGTTTTAGAGTATGTGCACGTTATGCCTCTGAATGAATTTGAACCTAAAATATACTGATGATAATAATATTCCCAGTAATACAACTGATTAAAATAATTTTGGAAAACTATATACATTTTTTTATTAATTACATTTTATTGGCGTTCGCTTTACTGTGGTCTGAGTTCTGAACAATATTTAAACTTTACATCAACATATAACGCTTCATAAAAATTGGTGATGAATGAATGCTTTGAAAATAGTCCTTTTTTAGGGAAAGTATGGTATTGACAACAGATTACAATGGAACACGAAACTGTTTCTCACAATTAACTGCATTATGATAATGTAAGTTAGTTCAGATTGTAGTACATATTTTTTTGTTTTCAAAATATGATTACATATTCACGCCCTAACATGGGATGAATAGAACCTCAGAATCAATATTCGGAAAACAGTTGCTTTTAGGATAACAGATAGGGGTTACTGGTGACGACAAGCTGCTGAAACTCCATTCTAGGACTTCCTGACGAGGCTAGTGTATCATAATGCTTATTCAATATTTTAATAAATAGATAATGTATCATTAAAATTCTAAAATTATGGAATTGTAGCACTCATTTAAAAAGTTTATTAAACACGTGGAAATTTATAATGCTATTCCAGCAATATGAATATGTATGTTTTTCATTTTTTTAAAAAGGTATGAAAGTAGAAAATAGTACAAAAAAATTCAAAAAAAATTTACTATGCCAGTAGATAGTTAGTTTTAAAGATTGTTAAGTGATATTATATAAAATATAATTAATAGCTATTGAGTGTAGGTTCCTCTTGAGTGGTTCCTGGGTCATTGGCACCTTCAGGACAACCTTAGAAGGCTGAAGAGTGCGCGGAGAGGGCGCCAGAGAAGTTCTGGCAGTGCGCCCGCGCGCTGCAGCGAAGCTTATAAAAGGGAGCCGCGATGTCATACTGTGCCCGGCGCGCCGCGACGCACCTCCTGTCCTAACTGTATTATGGGGCGCGCAAACCCAACACTCACTCACTAACAAGCTTTAAAAGACTTATTCTTCCTTTATAATACGAATGTGCTGACTACATACGGGACCAAGTGATAAGTGACAACGGTAAGTCCCTATAGTTTAGCAGCGGTGTATCAGTGCCTCGCCAAGTGACACAAACTGTGATGTGCCTAATTATGTGACTGTGAACTGCCGCCCGGCGAAGAATCGTGTTAAGCCATGGATGTTATGTGCCCTCGCAACGGCACCAACGTGCAAAGCTAGTGACGTCATGATATAGTTGCCAAAACATTGTGAAAGTGCCGCCGCCAGTGCTCGCGATTTGGAACGTTTAAAACTTAGTTAACGACCGAGATTTATGTTTTTCTTGCGTAACACCTGTAACCGGAAAGATTTTTCACGATTGTGCAGCTTATTTAAAATTACAAGTTCGGTTCGATGGTAAAGCACTGCATGGGTAACTTCAACATGCAATGGTAGCTATATTGTGTTCTTCAAACGAAATCTTTGCTGTAATTTTAAATGCAAAAGTATAAGTAGGAAACGTTAAAATAAAAGCCAATGACTAATGCATGGCAACTACTATTACAGTCGTTTCAAAAGAACATCACGATAATCCCTGAAACGTATTTCGTGCATTACATAACCCTCATTACGTGGTGAACAAAAACTCTACCTCTACCTACAAAGAGAATTGTTGGCAGTATGTCAAAAGTGTCTTACAAAAAGATCGTGTTAGCAAAGCAACGACGACGTCCTTGATCGCGTTTAGTCGTAAAGACATCAATGCCATCACAAAGTGGTTGGTGCATATTTTGGATTAGAATGTACTATACATATAATTGCCACTGTTGCCAAGATATCAAGATACCTGAAATTAAGCGAGCCCTGCCAAAACATTGCGAAATGTCTCAAGTGTACACATTGCGTCAAAAATAACGTAACGGCAAAACTATTATGCAGCAATTACGTTTATATGTTATATATTTATGTAAAATAGCTTTTTTGATAAAGCAAACCATCAATAAAATAATTCAGATACAATATAACTCAAATTTTTTATCATCAAGATAATTATTTACCGTAATTTGCTTAACAAAAAACTTTTCAGTGAGAAAAATGTATGCTTAACCTTCAGTATAATCAACATAAGGCAATCCTTTTAACGTCTGGCCATTTGTCGGGAAAAGTAATTTCTTTATGTAACGTAACTTTATATAACTAAAACTTTTCCGTAGTTACTCGTTTGTATTAAATTTTACTGTAAGGTTACCAATAAAAAGCATTAGAAAATTGCGAAAACTGCCTACTGCTATTGGAATTTTAAAAGCAGTTAATAGAATACGCCCACTGTTCAAATAAAAATGTTCCGCTATCGATATATCGAGATTTATGGGATTACGCAAATGCGTTACGAACTGCTTTACGGAGCACGACATAGTGCCTTTACAACATTACTTAGAACTCTCTTTTTTCCATGTAAACTTCGAGCACTAGTTCATTTTTTAGTTTCTTTGTCTAAATGTGGTTTATCATCTAACAAGTTTTTCCAAAACTTTGAAAAACATGCATATAAACACACATAAAGTAAATAATATTTTGAATTCGTAGTAATGTTAGAAGGGAGTGTCATCGTCGTAGTTTACAATGAAAACTGCAACAACATGAGATATTAAACTAATGGGTTTGTCGCTGAAAATTAAATGCTAATATAAAACTTTTATACGAATTGGGTACCTTAAAAAAAGGATTGCTTGATAAAAACGTCATTAAGTACTACACCTTTGATGTATTTAATATAAACATAATGACTTCAATTTTGTCTGTGCCAAATAGTTAATGTATAATACTTATGCTGTTTCAGTATCTACAAATTTTTGACAGTTCTCATTAGATATCTATTTCTGTGTTAATTAATTAACTAAATCATTTAAGCCAATTACTGTTAATGATCTGTGACAGTATTAACTGCTATGACGTAAACTAAATTTTGTGCAAGAGTTAAATTAATTTAAGAATTTAGAGCAAATAAACATAAAGTACTCAAAATTATGAAAACATATGCACCTGGTTAATGAATGTAGTGGACGATTATCAGACCGAGTACTAAACGATAACACAAAATGTTATTTATTTGAATGGCACATGTTGATCTTATCTAAGTTTCATTCACATTAAATTAGCAACTTAATTTTCCTTTCAAGATCAACAGTATCTGTAAGAATTATCAGTTTTCAAGATATCATTAAAAAAAATCTGTTGTTTTCTTTTTTATCATGTTACTACGGGTCATTAATTTAGGATAGTCTGTTCCACTTATCGTATTGTTTTGTTTTTCTTATTTTTCGAAAACACGACTTTCAGTTACCTCTAAGGATCACCTATGTGGAGTTTAGAAGACCCTTTTTTTCAGAAGTTTTTTGTATAAAGTTTTATGTGCAGCGCAGCGTTTCGATCCATTTAAATGAAAAAAATATAATAAGCAAGCTTATTTTGGAAAGAATACATAAATGTAACATAAGGTCGAACATTGAACATTCCATTACGCCAAGTATGGGTCTGCACTGCTACGCATTTATATTTCTTTTTAAGTTCTTACTGAGTTTGCATTTCGAAGAGGTTAACCATACATTTTTTCCAGATTAATATTAAAGCCCCAAACATTTTAATGGACTATACAGATAATTTAAATTCCGCATGTAAGTTTAAGACCCACGACATGACAACGTTATCCATATTCAGGAACTACAATAAAGGCGGCAAATAAAAAATAACAATGGACATATTAATGAACTTTTGCGTTAAAATGCGTTTAGTATATCTTTTTAAAAGTATGTAGGCTGCCGCTGGGAACAGTAGTCTAAATGCTCGGCAGTCTAATTGCTTAGATAAAATGACATCACACGACGACGTATGTAGGTAATAAAAAGTACATCCACACGAAACTAATGGAAACTAAAATAGAGCCGGACATGAATATACGACGGTCTATTTCTTCTTCTAAATGTCTTCGTATCACATAACTCTTTTCTTTGATATGCAAGAAATTCCGTTGTGTAATCACACATTTTCTAGAGCTTCACAATTTAATTTCATCTGTTAATGCTATTTGTAATCTGACTTTTTCTTTAAACATAAATTTAAGTGTTACTGTAGCTGTTCCGGCAGATGTGCAGTTAAGAACTTTAAAGTAATTGCAATTAAATAAAACAGAGTGATTAATATTTTTATGTGTTACTTAAAGAATTTGTTATATGTTCCAATAGTAAATTAATTGAAATTCATTACAACCCTGATACCTCCTTGGTTTTGTTTGCTCCAAAAGGGATAAAAGGACCATCATATCAGCCTAATTTCGTCCACTGCTGAACATAGGCCCCTTCAATGGCTCTCCAGCGCGACCGGTCCAATGGCACATATGCATACAACTAGACCCAGAGAACTTCACCAGATCGTCGGTCCTTCTGGTTGGTTAGTGGTCGTTCCACACTCTACTTGCTAGTACGTGGTGTCCATTCAAGAAGCTTACTATGTGGATAACCCATTGCCACTTCAGCTTGCTAATCCTACGCTATGTCAGCAACCTTGGCTCGCCTATGGATCTCCTCATTTCTGATTCGATCGCGTAAAGAAATGCCAAGCATAGTTCTTTCCATAGCTCGCTGCCCGACTTTATGCCTCCTGAAAAGGTTTTTAGTGAAGAACCACGTCCCAGAGCCGTAAGTCATCACCGGTAACATACATTGATTGTACATCTTCGTCTTAAGGCATCGGGTATAAAAGGATATCAGTCAAATATTTTGTTATATTTACTTTCACGCAATTAACAACCGTTAACGTTTTCGGGATAGACAGATGGTTGAGTGACCTCGCATCATGTGTAAGAAGGTATTTGGACATACATCCGAGATATTTTTTGTAATTTCTGGCAAGTAATGAACAGCAAGTCAGATGTCCAAAGGTCAATAAAGAAACGTCTGACTGCAACGAAACAACCTTACCGCGTTATTCGTTTACTAAACATATTATTTTTTAGATCTCAAGTTCATCCCTATATTGATCATCTACGGATAACTCCTTCGACCCTTTTTAGATCGTCGAACCTTGATTGAGTAATCGTGGACTCACTTTTATGCAGGCTAAGGTGGCAGGTTTCATTACAGTTGCTAGTCGATAAAAGTTGTTGTTATCGAAAAGGACTAGTAGTTTTAAAGTAAAGATTTTTTAGGCTGCTGTACATGGAAGAAAAGCCTGACTCTCGTGTTCATAATCTATAAAAGATAACAATGACATTGAAACGAAAAACTCTTTGTTAACACTTAGTTTTGGTTAACGAGAAAATACCCAGTCTCAATAGGAAAAGACCCAATTTTCAATTCACTTACATCTCATAATGTAACTAATATCATGAAGTTGTAACTTACATGATATGCACAATTTTGCGCATATGTACCATTTTATGATTCATATGAATGTGAACTGAATCATCATGGATACCATTGAGTTCTCTTTGATCTCACAGTCAGAAGCGCTGAGTGGGCCAATCCACTTGACACGATTTCGCTTCACTAACAGATACCATGTTAATTTATATAGTTAAAGAGAAAAGCGCATTCGTAACAAACTCATCTAAAAATATAAGTTGCGAAGCTAATGATACTTTCAGTAATTCGTTTTGGCGTCATCATCTATTCGTTAGCATTTCTTTATAGATACGTATATAATGAATATTTCATTGTATTTTGAATAAGTATTATTTGCCCAGTTTGGTATACAAAGCTAAACGCATATTAACGACATACAGTTATATAGGTGTATTAGCTAAAAATTTAGAAAATACGCTCAATTAAATTGTAATCGTTCATATTTCGAAATCCAATTCTAATGTAGGAATAAACCGGGAAGTAAAGCAGTTATGAGATCGGTAGATTTGTTGCATTTCCTGAGTAGCGACATGGGCGAGCGCGTTGCTTGGCAGTGCTAGCTCGCCCCGGGCGCGGCCGCTATAAAAAGATCTCGGGCGCGCGGCGACGCAACCCTGGACCTCGGTGCCATCCACCGCCGCTGCCAAAATAATTAAAGAAATGCTCGACCGTTGTCCCTCCCGCGCCCGCGTCGCTCTAAAATCGTCGCTCTACACCCGGGAGTCGATTCTCGGGGCGCGGAGGGAAAACATCTCCCGCGCCACTCTTGTACCTTCTTTCCTTCTCGGCGACGCCGAAAGAAAACTATTTCAGTAAGTTTCGGAAACTAATATTTAGGAAGTTTTTCTTAGTGGTTATTTATGTGAATGTTTAGTATTAAGTGTGTTCAATTGATAGAACAAGGTGCAAAATAAGTGTTAAGATGTGTTACATAATAATAGAAAGAAAATTTCATATGGAAATTTAAAAATACCGCATTTTGTACAGCCAAATTACTACACCGAAATAGAAGAATGTCACGTGACAGAATGAACCAATAAGAACACTCCACATTTATCTGTCATCAAACATGTACAAAATACTTTTCTGATTGTACGATATGAACAAAACAAAGCCTGTAACTATTGTGTACTCTTATCTAAGCAGATATATTTAGGAAATTATCTACAGAACAATAGAAATAAAATAGACTTATTATTGTTGACGCTTATCTTCTGTACATTTCTTGTCCTTTAATATAGATGTCGCCGGCATCGATCCTATTGGAAACGTCAGACGTCAGTCAGAAAAACAGTCTTGGAAAAAATGACTGCTCATTTGGTTACGTGTTCGCGTGGTTTATGATATTTACGGGATATAAAGTTACAGATTAATTAATGTAGTGTAAATATAATTTATAATTAAATCAAGAACTAACATTCGTACTTTCATTGTTCATTTGAATTAATATAATTTCTTTAATGATCTAAGTTAATGGTGAGTTGTGAGTGATAGTGACAAAACGGTGCTCGTTAACCAGGAATCTTTCTTACACGTATATTTAACCTAAATAGATATATTCGGAATAAAAGATTGGTGAATATTACATGGTTCGTAATAGTTTCGCTGAGAGCGGCAATATACCTTTTCTTAGAGCTAAGCAAATAGTAAACGTTTGATTTTCTGAAACATTTCGTAAATTCTTTGTAATAGTGTGTGTACGATCCTATAAACATATCTCTTCTTAGTAAGCAAAAACCAAAAATTTATAGTTTACTATCACTGTGACCCAATTGCAATATCATTAGCTTCCGATTGCAATAGATTTACAATGATGACTCGCCAAAAAGTGAACTTAACCTATGAGACGCATATTAAATGAAATATAATTAATCAATTGGTTTTTTTTCAGAACTGACGGCAACATACACACCCCACCATGGAGGACGCTCACGTGAAATCCGTGGAAGAAGTATTATCATACTTCGGCACTGATCCAGACAAAGGTTTAACCCCTGACCAAGTCAAAAGAAACCAAGACAAATATGGGCCAAATGGTAAGTAATATTTAAATCAGTGAAAATATCTTGATTAATCTATATTTTTCACCATTGCATCAGACGTGTCCACGCTGTGTATTCCTAATACTTTAAATAATTAGGTAGCACAGTGTTATTGTTAGTAAATGAATAATAAACCCTAATTTTTTTTAATACTCAACTAGTGAATCGCTTATAACAAATATTGGACTAAAATATCAACTTAAATAAATTGAATGCAACATAAACCTTAATAAATCCTCTGAACGTATTCATGTTACATCTTTATCTTAGAAACTGATAGTACTTGTGCGAATAAAACTAGTTTTTTGCAAGATTTTGGCACACTATCAAAAATGTTTATACCTAGTCTGTTTGTGTGAAAATAATGGAACTAAAATCCTCAAGTTGTCGCTTCGGCTCGTGATTTGTTTTATAGCTAGTTTCATTATGATTTTTTTATATTTATACATAAATAATTGAATGGGTGCCAAAATTATGCCGCTAGATTTTACTTTAAAATGTGGCAACCTAGTAAAGCACAAAGTTGTTTAGAAAGCATCAAAATGTCCAAATTCCTGTTAAAAATAATTTGCAAGCTTTGCTATTTTGGTTATGTTGATTTACTGGGCAATAATGTGTGGTTAACTAATGCATTGAGCTCAGCTAATGGAAAAAACTATTTTAACAAGATTATAAATTGAAAATTCTGTAAGATGAGACTTATAGACATTAAGATGAATATTTGAAATAGTAAATTAAACACAGCTAAGTGCTTCTTTGTAATCTCAATGGATTATTAAATGAAGGGTAGATCAAACTAAAGTTAATAAAAGTTGTCAGATATCTCTGTTCACTATGTATCTCATTCTTTGTAACGTCATAACTTACAAAAGATATTTGGGTCTTTTTATTATAAGGTTGGGCCGAAGATTATATATTGGTTAGCATAGGTAAACCCAGACAAATATGGAATATTTAAGAACACAATGTCAATTAAGACAGCAGCAAATATTTAGGATGATAAAATATACAAAGTAGTTACAATGTTGCTTGAAAGACATTTTTTATCAAAAGAATCTTGTAGAGATTATTGCTTTGTGATGGTTTACTGAATGTCCCTCAATTGCAACTGCAATTAATGATAAGGATAATATAATTGTATAATGTTAAAATATGTTACACAGTTCATAAACCAAGTGGCATGTTTTAATTTTTTCATAAACTTTAACTTTTTTTTCTGAACATTAAGGTGAATGATTTGATAGAAATAGTGTCTTAACAAAAACTCATATAGTTAATTGTTGTTCATAAACCAAATGATAAAATGATCTGATTTGTTGATAAAGCTGTGGCGTAGCATCAATTCTGTTATAGTTTGTTATCATAATTTGATAATATACCCATGAAGATAACCAATGCTGTATGATGCTTAAACGGCAAACACAGTCATCAATAGTTATAATTAATGTCTGTTTTTTGTGAACTTTAAATTGGAATGCAGGTACGGAAAGAAGCATAAAATTTTTGAGCAAGGACTGGAATCTTACTGGATATGGAAAATATATCCCAAGTTGTACCTATATTAATAATGACTGTGCCATCTTAACTATATATCACTTCCAAGAGAATGTTGTAGATAGCAACTAATATCAAAAAATACAGGTGTACTGAAATAGGTTAATGTGACTGATAACACAGATCTTATCATTCAGGGCATTGGCATTTCGTCTTTGTGTGAAAAAGTTAATAACCCCAATCAGAAAAAGGAAATTCTTGTTTAAAAAGTGTTTTATTCAAGAATAACAATGCCTTATCTTTGATCTTATTTTGATATTACTTATCTAAGGATTTATATACTTATTTGCAAAAGAAAAACTAAACAAATAACAGCACTATTAGCATTTTGTGAAAGCTGAAGTGCCCCATTAAGGTCCTAAGTTACGAATTTTTATACCTATGATGGTATGCAGGAATCCTACTCAGTTACTTAATTAAACGTACCAAACAAATATTTTTAAAGTTTACGGCATAAACATGACGAGATCAAATGAATTGAGTTAAACGTAAATAGTTAGTGAATGTGGTTTACAGGATGGTATTGAATTATGTAATATATCTCGCAGATGATCTATGTTATGAGGAAGATAGTTATAGCCCGTGAATATGTTTAATTTGAGGCATTCCATCGAAATTCCTGTGGCCATGTGTTTTGCATAAAAACGCTATGATAGATGGTATTAACACGAAGTTTTATATGTTTGCCTGGTTTCTAATATTGTAGTTCCAATTCAACAAACTGTTTGCATTTTGCTATGATTTTTAAAGTTCAAGTGTTTTACAAACATTAAATTGTTCGGGCTTTAAATAAAAACTTGGACACGAACATTTTTAGTCGAAGCAGGGACACGAAATTTAACCTATGCTTGGATTTAAGTTTAAATCCATTGATATACTATGACATGTATGTATTAGGCACACGTAATACGTTTATTAACTCATTTAATAATGTGCGCACGTAAGTACCTTGATGCTGCGTGACGCATTTGCCTCTCGCTGAGAGTTTTGTTATATTATTTCCTCGCTATGTGAGATAAAGGTAAATACATAGTAGCAACTGCCAATAGTAAGACACGAATCGTGCACTTCACAGAAAATTTACAAAGAACTTCTAATTTAGACCCTATGTACTTTTAGTTCCATAAAAATAAATAATTTCATTTAAACATCTTAATATTATTCTATAACATTGTGTTTTTTTCACAAAATTCAGTTAACAGTATACGTTTACGACAAAGTTTATTTATACGACAAGACTTAGCTATAAAGGCTACTCCGCACTATTGCGTCCAATTTTACGTCTCATTTCAATAAAAGAACTCTCGTGAGGTATTTCAGCTACTATTTTCCTTGAATTAATGCAATAAAAACATGTCCAATTGTATAGCAAACGACATTTTCCGTATCATGTCCTTAGCTGTTCTAAATAAATTAAATAAGTGGATATCTACTTCTGAACCTTTGTAGATATACATTAAATAAGTAACTAGTTATGACATTTATCGATATCTATATATTTATAAGGGCACCACCGGCCAATATCACAATAATAAAATCAAAAAATATATATTTACAATAGCTATATTTACAATGAGCAGAAAAAAAAATTATACCCAATAGCATAGAAAGTCGTGTAGTAACGGAATTGGAGTCCTAATTTGTCAATTTAATCTCGTTCCCCGTTGGCACGTTGTTTCCTCTGGCCTTATGGACGACCCAAGTACTTGGACATTGAATGACGTTGTAGTATGTAATATGATTAACTGGTTCAAAAATTCATTACGTAGGTACTGCTATATCAGTTATTATGAATTAAGCGTTTATTAATTCAGTAAATGCCAAGGTTAGAGAATTAACTGACGACAGCTGTTGATGAGAAATATATTTTTCAATACAGTTTATAATGCTACTGCAAATTCAAATTTTATAAAGATAAGCACTGGGACAGCCCAGAAAACATTTTTATTTACAAGTTGGTCATATAAATTTATTTCCTTCAATACTTATAATCCCATAGGTATTTAATAATATGTCTCGCGATGTATTAAGATATCTAACTTTTCTCTTTCACGATAACCCTTCGATAAGATTCGAAAATTATCACATCCTTACATTAATTTTCAGATAAAAATGTTTTATAAGACTTATTATTAAGTATACAGTAACAATTAATCTTCTAATATCAGTACTTCTTCTATATTAGTAGTCTAATACTTTGTAATAAGGTTATTTGATCAGCATGAAAAACAACAAGGTTAGGATTATGCTAACGCTTAATATCGTGCTAACTTGATACTAACAATTAGTATTATTACAATGCTGATGTATTCGCGAAGCCACCTAAGTTATTTAAGATCAATACAGCTACGACAAGTTTCGTGAATACGTTCGAATATTATCCTTCTAAATAGTTTTTCAAGAATTACTGAGATTTAAATCCAATTCAATATGACATACTGCTCGTAAGTCCTCACGAATACCAGAAATAATACTTCATACTGACCCAAAAAAGAGAAATGTTAAAGAATATTTAATCAGCTTAGATCAGGGAAGACGATCTTTAGTTTTGAATGCGTAAAACCCAAACAAAATAGATGGTGTGCTTTCTGAGGCGCTCGTGCTGTATCGCCGCCTCAGCTGGTTTATTTTGGACGAGATACGTTGGCGTGGCTCGGCCACGTTCGCCGGCACTTTCACGTTCCAACCAACACTATTTTCACAGCAAATATCACGTCTTAACTGTATTGGACAGTTGACGTCACGTAGCTGTCACCAAGGAATTTGTCAGAATATGTCCGTGTGCGCAATAGTTCTTTTCCCATTGCATAACGGTTGACTAATGACTCTTAATAGCAAAAAATGATCAGGCATTAACGAATCCGAGGTAATACATATTACGTCAATGCGCTAACGAGTTATTTCGAACAATTTTATTAAAAAATAACTATCAAGTCTAACTTAAAATTCAATTCTTATTTTCCGTTGCAATAATGATAAAGATCATTTATCGCAACGGAAAATAAAACTGTAGTTCAAGTGATGTGACGAAAAATATAATTAATGCCGTACAAGTAATCTATGATTTCAGCCGACATACTCTATAAGATTGTATGGCAGATAGAATTTAAATAAATAAATAAAAAAGTAATCTATGATTTGAAGGAGTCAGCTAGTTGTGCCCACTTACAGATACGAGTATTATTGTTCGATACAAAGTTCATTAGCTCTATCGTTTTAAGGTAAACAGGTACATGTGGCATGTCCGTCATAGAAGGCAAGGTCAATGTTACCAGTACTGGATGCTCTGCGAGAATCTTAACTTAATAGACTTATGTAGTTCCATAATAAAGTTTTTAACTGAAAGTTTCCGAAAATAGAGTAATAAATCATAGAGCAATTTTAAAATAAACTGTTAATCACTGCTATATTTTATACATATCTTACAACTACCGTTAGTATTTCCGACCTCCGAGTTCAATCTCACGTGTTTAAACAGAAGATAAGGAAAGAGTTTTGATAAATATTCGAATACTAAAAAAGATATTGAGAGGTTTTAGGTCCGATTAATCTCATCCCATTGGGCTTGCGATACGTAAATAGAATGGCGAGAGCGATTGACTAGGAGCACATTGCCGGGCGAGACCTAAATACCTGCTCCCGAACACTTTGTGCGGCATAAATCATTGAAAACACTTCCACGAAATATATTTGCCAATTTTAGCACTAATTGGCCCCTGATATCAAATAAGACGGATTAAAGAGACGATGCTGTAGCGTGTTTCACAATGATGACGTGTGAATTACAATGCGTTACGTAGTAAGGTCAAGCACACGCGGGTCACGCTATCCGGCTGAGCACTTGGCGCTCGTAAATTCGCCATTTTAAAATCCACGATGCATACAAGTGTGCGATTGACCAGCTTGTGCAACTCTATAGACAATGCGCCTTTAACCGTGCATCTGATTATTGCATAATCTTTAAAGTTAGAGTATAATGGTTTTTTATATTATGAAGTTTTGGATTATATCATTAGTTATAACGTGACCACCATACGCAATTTGAATACTCAAAATAAAAAACAAAACTTCGAAAAGAGGACAACAATTGTACTTTTTATAAAAAAAATCATTTAGCTCATTTCTCAACTTATCGTAACTTTTAACGGTATAGGGGTTTCTTCACTGGTTTTCTTTCGTTGTAAGCGTTCTGTGCATTTTACGGATAAGATTTTTTTCGCAATGAACTCTTACTTGTGATGAAGTAATTAGCAGGGTCAATACAATGTTACTATAATTATGAATGTGCTAATTACTTTTGCATCTAAAATCTCTCGTAAGATCTCATGCTAGTTTCAAACTTAAATATAATCTAACCAACTGTATATTATATTAGGTAGGTACTTGTTTAAAAATTCTATGATAAAAAGCTAATCTTGTTTCTGCCCATTAGTGTATAATTCTGTTTGATTAGATTCTAATTAAATGTATCTCTGGCGGATTAATGTTTTTTTGTTCTTCCCTAAAACCTTGAGTTATTCCCTAAAAAAACCAAAATATCTAATAAAATAACTAATTATAAAACTCAGGTAATAAACATTTTTCGAATCCCATAAACTACAAGCAAATCCATGACCATTTAGAACAATGGTGTTTAACCTTTAAAATAATTTTCTACAAATAACTACTGTCAAGTACAATCTTGTGTACTCTGTTGTAAATACATCATTCAATTATATGCACATGTTATATATAAATACTGCAGTTTCTTTTGTTTCTAAAGCGAGTATGAATAACTACTGAATTGAACCGAATAAAAGTAGACACATTAAAAGGATCATATACGAGTCAATGTGAATTAATCCTAATCTTTTCCCTTGATACCTGAACGTGCAAATATACTTGGTAATGTCTATTTATCTACTACAGTCGCCAAGGAAGGTTATCGTGTGCGTATTTGTCGTCCATGAAACGAATTTCCGTGTGGTTTTCTTAATCGAGATAAGGCATGGCCGGACCGCCATCACATGAAATATTTGATACAGCACGTTAAAATGAAACTAAGCTTGTGAGATATCGATCATGACAACGTTCGATAAGAATAAACTATTATGGTTTTTGAATTAGAATACTGACAAATTTATATGAAAGTTCATTAATCATGTCCATTTATTTAAAAACTTATGTCTCGTCAATCTAAATTGACTTAGAAAGAACTCGTATTTATTGTTGACTTGCAAGTACATATTATGTTCGACATGTTAACTGATATGGTACGATAATGCTACTAGTTACATTTATTATTGGCTTACATATCTAAAACAATGACGTTTATTATGAGACAAGTGTGCAGAATCTTAAGCCTCAGCAAAATACTAGTTTATTGTATTTAATTAAGTCATAGTATTGAATTCCGCTCTGCGTTTAATGGTCGTGTGGAGCTGGGCGAGCGATGTGGCTGTGTCGCCGCATGGTTTGACGTCATGCGCTCGGCCGACCATCTCATCCAGCGCTCGGGGTATTTATGTACAGCCGAGATACAGGCGCACCTACTCTGCCGTTTATCGGTCAGCTACGAACTGTTGCTTTGATGTTTCAACCAATGTTCTAATTGTTTTTTCTCTTTCTTTACAGAACTTCCCACAGAAGAAGGTAAGTCAACGACGGATGACTTCAAGACATGATCAGAAATAAATAGCGCACTTATGTTTAGACCTAGATGATTTTTAGCAAAGTTTTATGACTTGTTAACCTTATAGTACCTTCTCTTAAATAATAAATTAATCACAAGTAACGTCCTTACATTCAAAGTAAATTAGTTCAGTAATTTTGACTTCAGCCATGTTTAACATAACGTAAATGGCAACCAACGTGACATCTTTTACGTTACCATAACCGGTAGGCTGTGACGCAAACCACTTATACAATGGCTTGTGCTGACACTGAAGTCTAATTTGACACTATAGCATTCCTTACCGGTTCTTCCTAGTTTTAAACGGCCCTTGTAATCGATGTGCCTTGCCTAGCAATGGAAGTCTTGAGCTTCCTTAACGTTTTCCTTATCATGGGGTCTATTAAAAAAACGGTTCTTATAGTAATGTGTTAATTTACTTAACAATTAAGTTCCAATATCGCTCCTCAAGAAAGTGTTAATCAGCTAACACTGTTCATTTGTGTCACAGCTTCACCGTGTCAATATTATAACAATTATTGTAGAATATATCATGCGTCAGGCTTCTATTGAAAATACATACTGGAATATGCACAATACATAAATATATGTAGTTATACGTTGCAAGTCTGTGATCCGTTTTGAGAGGCTTGAGTGTCCTGTAGCATCGCTATGTTACTGAAGTTTTGACGATATAAAGCATTTTCACCAAAAACTGAACAACGTAATATATGATGACCTCATCGTCGTTTGTACACACTGATAACAGATTTACGTATTGAAATAACTAGATTTTCATTCCATATTAGTAAATCCTCAGATTTTCCGCGGAGTATATTAAATAGAGTTGCTCAATGCTCTCTATACACAATAAATCGATAACAATTCAAGTGCTGATAACTATCATAGGTCAGTTAAAACTAGGCAAGTGTATTGATTGGATATCGTAATTATACTACGCAAAAGAATTATAACAAATAAACTATGCTCAATCTCATCCAAAGTAAAAAAAAATACATTAGAGCACGATTGAGTAATTAGTATTGAAATGAAATCTATTACGTTATATTTATTATCATGAATATGAAATATAATAGTTCTCATAAATTATTAGCTTTATGAATTACGTACTTTATTTTATGCTTCTTATACTCAAGCAATCTAGCCTGTGGTTGGGTTTTATAGTTGACTTTTTCTCTTAAGGCAGATCCTATCATCCGTCTGACCTAAATCTGAACTTGAAAAGGTCAGTAGATCAAGGCAAAATGTCACATTTACTGTCGATATTTTAGGTCTAACATTCTTAAGTCCTCTTTTATCTATAAAATCTAGTTAAACATTATCGATTTTATTCTTCATGCCTATGTTATAATAAAAAAAAGGATAGTTATTGATTTAATTCCAACCAACTTTATCACAGGATAAAAGTAAATACTTTACAATTAACGAATGAATTAATTTAGACACCATATCATTACTCTTTACATTACTTTTCCAGTATGTATTTTTAACGATGTCTGCTGTATGATTAAAGTACTAATATATCAATTCTATAATTCCCGTGTAATTTCTCTTTAAAGGCAAAAGTATATGGCAGCTAGTCCTGGAACAATTCGATGACCTTTTAGTGAAGATTTTATTGTTAGCCGCTATTATTTCATTCGTAAGTATTTATTATAATATAAGATTCTAGATAAGTACGTGCTTTGACTCTATATATTCAGTATTAAACATTGTATTTGTAGTACAATAGCCTACATAACTAAATAATTTTTTTTCGATATCTGAATAGTGTAATTAAAATATATAATTGTTATAATTGGCAATGCAGTAACGAATATTTTCTTAGTCAACCCAAGAGTTATTTTATAATATACTGTACGGTTGTCATTTTATACGCTCTCATCAAATTTCTTGACAGCAGGCTATGCAGAAGCATGGATAATGGTGACATTTTGCGCCTATTAGAGACACATTATCATGGTAATTCCGATGCTACACAATGTGTACAATCGTGTGCATTTTAATCCTAGTATTCTTAAACTGGTTGCAATGTCCCCTAAACTTGTTGAAAGTTATGCTAATAATGAGCATATTGGGAAATTCTGTTTTGTAAAATATATAAATACTTAATCTGCCAAGGAATAAAATTTAGAGCACAATATGTACTATTTTATTTAACCAGATTGTAGAGTTTGTGAGTCATGGCAGAAATACGTATCTTAGAATTTACAAATGCTAGAAAATTCAGATGTTTATGGTCTTCTTAAAGCACATGTATACATACGTAGTTAGCTCTCGTATACTTTTAAATGTACAATATGATGTTTTCTTTACAGGTCTTAGCTTTATTTGAAGAACACGAAGATGCTTTCTCAGCTTTCGTGGAACCCTTCGTTATTTTACTTATTCTAATCGCTAACGCTGTTGTAGGAGTATGGCAAGTAAGTAAACAGGAATTTTACTTCATTTAATATGTACATAACGATTAGACGGTACCATTTAGTGTTTGCTTTTACCGTAATGAAATTATCGAAAATACTTGTGTAGTAAGTGTATTAAAAGCCCAAATCAAAGTAACGCTGGGCCATTTCGAATATTTCTTTTTAAATCATCTTTTGTTAAGCTTCAGTGCTAACTTACAGAATAAGCTCGCTAGCTATCATGTAGAACTGCTGACTAAGCAAGCGAAAAAGAGGACATTGAGTTGTCAATGTTACTATTATCGACTAAGTTATTAATGTTGTAATCATGCATTTCAGTAATTGTTAAGTAAATAACTCTTTGTTTGAGAAAAATCGTAATGGATTATTGTCTAATTTCAGGAAAGAAACGCCGAATCCGCCATTGAAGCTTTAAAAGAATACGAACCCGAAATGGGTAAAGTAATCCGAGGCGACAAGTCAGGTGTCCAAAAGGTCCGCGCGAAAGAGATCGTCCCCGGAGACGTCGTCGAGGTCTCCGTCGGTGACAAAATCCCCGCTGACATCCGCCTGATCAAGATCTTCTCCACCACCATCCGCATTGACCAGTCCATCCTCACCGGAGAGTCCGTGTCTGTCATCAAGCACACCGACCCCGTGCCCGACCCCCGCGCCGTCAACCAGGACAAGAAGAACATCCTCTTCTCCGGAACCAACGTGGCCGCCGGCAAGGCCCGCGGAATCGTCATCGGCACTGGACTCAACACCGCCATCGGAAAGATCCGTACCGAGATGTCCGAAACCGAGGAGATCAAGACCCCCCTGCAACAGAAACTGGACGAATTCGGTGAGCAGCTCTCCAAAGTGATCTCCGTCATCTGCGTTGCCGTATGGGCCATCAACATCGGGCACTTCAACGACCCCGCCCACGGAGGCAGCTGGATCAAGGGAGCCGTCTACTACTTCAAGATCGCCGTGGCGCTGGCCGTCGCCGCCATCCCCGAAGGTCTACCCGCTGTGATCACCACTTGCCTCGCCCTCGGAACCCGTCGTATGGCCAAGAAGAACGCCATCGTGCGCTCCCTGCCCTCCGTCGAGACCCTCGGTTGCACCTCCGTCATCTGCTCCGACAAGACCGGCACCCTCACCACCAACCAGATGTCCGTCTCCCGCATGTTCATCTTTGACAAGATCGAAGGCGGCGACAGCAGCTTCCTCGAATTCGAGATCACCGGCTCCACCTACGAACCCATCGGCGACGTGTACCTGCGCGGCCAGAAGGTGAAGGCCTCAGAGTTCGACACCCTGCAAGAGCTCGGCACCATCTGCGTCATGTGCAACGACTCCGCCATCGACTTCAACGAGTTCAAGCAGGCCTTCGAGAAGGTCGGAGAGGCCACCGAGACCGCCCTCATCGTGCTCGCTGAGAAAATGAACCCCTTCAACGTGACCAAGACCGGCCTGGACCGCCGCTCGGCCGCCATCGTCGTGCGCCAAGAGATCGAAACCAAGTGGAAGAAAGAATTCACCCTGGAGTTCTCTCGTGACAGGAAATCCATGTCCTCCTACTGCACCCCGCTTAAGCCTTCCCGCCTCGGCAACGGACCCAAACTGTTCGTCAAGGGAGCGCCCGAAGGAGTGCTCGAAAGATGCACGCACGCTCGCGTCGGCACCTCCAAGGTACCTCTTAACTCCACTCTGAAGAACCGCATCCTGGACCTGACCCGCCAATACGGCACTGGCCGCGACACCCTCCGCTGCCTCGCCCTCGCCACCGCTGACAGCCCCATGAAGCCCGAAGAGATGGACCTCGGAGACTCCACCAAGTTCTTCACCTACGAAGTGAACCTGACCTTCGTCGGAGTGGTCGGTATGTTGGACCCCCCTCGTAAGGAGGTGTTCGACTCCATCGTCCGCTGCCGTGCCGCCGGAATCCGAGTCATCGTCATCACTGGTGACAACAAGGCCACCGCCGAAGCCATCTGCAGGTAAACACTTCTTCTATTCTTTAAAAGCTATCACTCTAGACAACTGCTAAATAAGTTATACCAAATTATATCTCTAATTTCCCTCATAATCCCCGAGCGGGATGACATACATCTTCTGTTCTGTCTTAAGGAATATTGCTGAAGCCTACCAGCATCATTAAAAAAAGTGTTCTAACCATTTCTTTTCAACTACAACCATCTACATTATCCTTTTTTTCACAGGCGTATCGGAGTGTTCACTGAGGACGAGGACACGACTGGCAAATCGTACTCGGGTCGCGAGTTCGACGACCTGTCGGTGTCGGAGCAGCGCGCCGCCTGCGCCAAGGCCCGCCTCTTCTCTCGCGTGGAGCCCGCGCACAAGTCCAAGATCGTTGAGTTCCTGCAAAGCATGAACGAGATTTCCGCTATGGTGAATATTGCTACATGACTGAAGTTTTCATAGTTGATACGGAATAATTTACTTTATTGTAGTCTTGAGGTTCAAGTGTCTATCTCCCCAGCGGAAAAGTGCTTTACGGCGAGTTGAAAACTAATGGTCGAAGTCAATGCTTGGCCATATAATGCTAAGTAACTCGAACTTTCCGTCTATAGTTTTATAGAACATGTACCTAAATGTAAAGTAATACCTTATGGAGACAAACATAAGCTCATAAAGTCTTAGATTAGTAACAGTGTCCGTTATTCCCCAGACTGGTGATGGTGTGAACGACGCCCCCGCCCTGAAGAAGGCCGAAATCGGTATCGCCATGGGATCCGGTACTGCCGTCGCCAAGTCCGCCGCCGAGATGGTGTTGGCTGACGACAACTTCTCCTCCATTGTCGCCGCTGTTGAGGAAGGTTAGTAATATGGACCATTTTTATATGTGTATTTGGAACATCCATATAGGATTTGAACTTACCCATATTATATTTTATTCGATATAATGCTCTGGAAATTGTTACTATTGTTAAAATAATTAATATCCATACACGTTTGAACTACAAACTGAAAAAAACTATACTTCCTAAGATTTTATTATTTCGAACTCAACTGTATGCATATTATTTTCATCCATTTCTACTGCAGAATACTAACCTCTTTAATCAAAATGACAGGTCGTGCCATCTACAACAACATGAAGCAGTTCATCCGTTACCTGATCTCGTCCAACATCGGTGAGGTGGTGTCCATTTTCCTGACGGCCGCCCTGGGTCTGCCCGAGGCCCTGATTCCTGTGCAGCTGCTGTGGGTGAACCTGGTGACTGACGGGCTGCCCGCCACCGCCCTCGGCTTCAACCCCCCTGACCTGGACATCATGGACAAACCCCCCCGCAAGGCTGACGAGGGTCTCATCTCCGGATGGCTGTTCTTCAGGTTGGTGCTTCACTCTTTGTTATGATTGTTATATTATGTAAGGTCTATTTAACTATTATTACATAAGTTACTATAGGAGGTTTCTCAGATAGTTAAGGGTTATATTTAACCGAAAAACAGAAGTGTAGTGAGTTATGAAGAAGTTTTTTTTTATTGCCATGCAATTAAGAATTGTGTTATAGTAGATAGTTGTTATTCAGTAATGCGGGTTCTGATATTAAATTTTTTTAGTATAGGATGTACATTCCGTATGATCTCAGAATCTTTGTTATGTATGTTCAGCAGAATCTACAGAAAAGACTTTAATGAACATAGTCGTCAGCTAGTTAAATAGTCGTACAATAATTTCATATTTATATTTAACTTTCAGATACATGGCTATCGGTGGTTACGTGGGTGCCGCTACCGTGGGAGCTGCTTCCTGGTGGTTCATGTACTCGCCCTACGGACCCCAGATGACCTACTGGCAACTCACCCACCATCTGCAGTGCTTGGGAGGCGGCGACGAGTTCAAGGTACGCTCTCATTACATAATCACTACATAGTATAAAACAAAGTCGCTTTCTCTGTCCCTATGTCCCTTTGTATGCTTAAATGTTTGAAACTACGCAAGGGTTTTTATGCGGTTTTTTTTAATAGATAGAGTGATTCAAGAGGAAGGTTTATATGTATAATAACATCCATTAAATAGTGGAGTAGGCTATATATTTTATACCCGTGCGAAGCCGGAGCGGGTCGCTACTTTCATATTATACACTTTGCTACCTTTATCCCTGGTGGGGTAATCATGTATGGAATGGTATACTGTTAACATAATATGTAATGCTAGTTCGCCTTTATTTGGATGATTATTTTGACCGGATGGAACCATACTTTCAATTAAGGTGAACATTAATACGTATAATTTATTACTTATTTAATTGTAATGTTAGTGTGTTTTGGACTTTTGGACGAGATGTAATGAGAAATTAATTCTCACACTTAGTGTTCTATTCACCGATTAAATAATACAATTGTTCCTTATATTTGTATTAATCTGATGAACCAATCGTTTGTTCCAGGGCATCGACTGCAAGATCTTCACCGACCCCCACCCCATGACCATGGCGCTGTCCGTGCTGGTGACCATCGAGATGCTGAACGCCATGAACAGTCTGTCGGAGAACCAGTCGCTGGTCTCCATGCCCCCGTGGTCCAACCTGTGGCTCATCGGCTCCATGGCGCTCTCCTTCACGCTGCACTTCGTCATCCTCTACGTCGAGGTCCTCTCGGTGAGTCCCACTTTTATTTACATATATGAACAGCTTTTAATCCATATGAGACTACGGAATCTCGGATGTGTATATCCTTAGTCAATCATTCATATGGGACGTTGATGACAGGTTGTAAGCTAAAGGCCCACCTACATTTATTATTTCGTTATATCTTGTGTGCCGTTGTGCAAATTAAAATGTGCAATTGTACGCATGTGTTGCAGGCCGTGTTCCAAGTGACGCCGCTGTCGATAGACGAGTGGGTGACGGTGATGAAGTTCTCGATCCCCGTGGTGCTGCTGGACGAGGTGCTCAAGTTCGTGGCGCGCAAGATCTCGGACGGTGAGCGCAAACACTCGCTGGCGCACTGGCTCGATGGCATGCAGTGGATCGTGCTCATGTGGGCCGTGTTCTTCGGCCTCATCCTGTACGGGCCGCTCTAGGCCCACCTGTGCCCAGACCGCACAGGCCCCGCCCCCCGCGCCCCCGCGCACGCGACAATAAGACAGAACTCTCCTTGTATATACTGAGCCGATTACTATGCACCGAACGCCCATCCCCACGGGATTGTTACTAGACTTTTGCATCCGGATGCATTTCTACGTAATATTTACATTTACTTCACCGGTGTCTCAATAATTATGACGCAATGGTATAATTAGACGTCGATTCGTGTCAAACTTAAAAGTATAAGGTTTAGAATTTTGAAATGATTGAATCTATTTTGGTCCCCATAATCGATTTGATGGCGAAAGCAAAGCTCAGTGATGGCATTCGGCGCGTCGTACACTTCTTTAGGGTTACTCAGAGCTGTCAAGTGGCTGTGAACATTCTAGAAACGATGTTTGCTGGCCAAGGATTCTCTTTATTTCGTTTAGATTATTTTGTATGTACACTAGTTATTATAACTGATTAACTGAACCGTGTCCAAGTGAAGACGGTTTGCGTCAATAGTGTTGATACGAAACATAGATAAAATGGTAGATAAATATAATTTATTCTAAGTAATACAGTTAGGGTCGAGGTATACAATAACTTGATAGAGTCAACTGGAGAAATCTGTCTATCCTTTTCTGCCTGAATTAACATTCCGTAACAAACGCTTCTCTTCTTAACGCATTTATTTTTTGATTTGATTTTTTGCAACTTTTCTCATCTTAACAAACCTAATAACCTGTATACAAATTTGTTTTTCTTTATTAACACGAACCTGTTACTTTAGTTTGTCATGATTATAAGGATTACATTTTGAGCATAAAAATTCTAAAATTCGCTCCCAATAATAATGTACTAAGTAACCGTGGGTAGAGCCCCGTATATGACTACTAAGTGATTATATCGTAGCTAATCTAGTTTAATAACGAATCTATTTCTTACTTTTAGACTTCATCAGGTTGCTAAGTAATTTACAAAGTGTAATAATAATAATGAATTTTCTAGTTATTTCTATCCTAGCATTAGTTTTTGATATGTTGTCCATCTTGTATTGAGTCGCTGAACGGCACAAGCTGAGTGCGTAACTCACGTTTTCCGAGTGTGCACGTGATTCCTTGCATGTGAGTGATGACGTCAGAGTGTAGTTTGGTGTGGTTTCAAGAGCATCGTGCTCTGTACAGGTACTTATGAATTGATTGTTACGAACACACGACACAAATCCAGACTCAACACCATTTACTTGCGATTGCGCATTCCCTCGGTTTGATCCCAACTCCCAAAATAATGTCGGATATGTTGAGTGTGAAATAATTTATTTGAATGTACAGTCGTCTTTGTATACATATTTTACATTAATTAAATTTGTCCAGAACAAATATGACTTGTGTTTTCTTGTTTTGTGACCCTTGCACCTACCGACCCCTAGCGCACAGCAGCGCCCTCCCACGAAGGAACCCACGAAACTACGCACCCCTAACCGCTTGGAGCGCCTACTAACCCGAGTGAGCTTGGATGGCTACGTGGCTATCTAGAGTAAGAGAAGCACCGAGTGACCCCGACAGCGGCGGTGACGAGAACCGCGCGCCCTCCCGCATGTTTAACCTGTTTGTTTTCTCCAGCCAAGCCCACGTGGAAGATATAAGGCCACCACCAGCACCCTCTGTTTGTGTGAACTGCTCCTACCACCTGCGACGCTTCGGTTGTGATCTCCTTACACTGCACACGACGTAAGTCCGGCGGCCGCGCGCGACGCACACTAACGCACTCTGGTTGTTTGCAGTGAACGAGGTGGTCGTGGACAAGTGGTAGCTCCACTGCGCTAGTTCACCGCACAGGATGTTCATATCTGTATATACATATACTTAGGTGGTTTGATCGATTTAAACAATTCTGTTGTTCTAATGTTATGACTACATGGTGCCCGTCGACCGAGCAGTGCTATAAACATGTGAGTGTACTTAAGTCTTCGTATTTTATTGTTTATTTCTCGTTAAATTTTAATCTAGTTTGCTTATATAGTACTAAGTGTTACGTTCGCCTGTTAGTGCTGGAGCCTCGACGAGCAATATGATGTCTGTAAGGGAGGGTAATGTCCAGTATTTGGAAGGTAACCAAGTCCAAAAATTAAACATACCTGTACATTTTAATGTATTATTGTTTTGTACAATAAATCGTTAAAAACGATCGATCTTTTATTAATTCCTCCATATTTGCATGCGCTACACTTAAATTAAAGAAGAAACAAATATCTGACGGCAATTCAGCAACTCGTGGAATAACTGTAGCTTCCATCAAGGTAAGTAATCATTTCGTTCATCTAGGTTCGTATGCGATAAAGAGTAACATACAAAATAATTTTTTACTCGTTATGATGAGTATAGGCTAACGCTGGTTTTGCATTGTGCTAGAATGACGACGCACACGTATTACTTAGTGTATGTATAGAAGGGTGACGTTATCCTTGCAAAATGAAAAACTTTGACTTATCAGTTTAATAGTTTTTGTACCTACAAAACACGCATCCATTTTCAATATAGCAGCATGTGTCTGCTCGCGTTCATCAGATAGTCAACACCTAATGAGACAACGATGAACCGTTTACAGCAAACCGCTTGATATAAAATCTTACACTACGAATGTGTTATTGGTGAAGCGAAATCATAATAGAGAATCCTAAAAATGGGCGATGATTACAAGGATTAAAAATGTATGATTTTTAACTACCCATACGATTATTGTAAAGAAGATGAGTTCATGAAATTCGCAGTTATATCGCGTCGTCCACTGATATCCATTTGGACATAAAATAAAGGTGTCATCATAACAACTTCTCTTCGGTTTAAAGGTACTCTATTGATGTGGTATGAAAGAAGTAATGAAAAAATTGAGCAAAATATATTCGGGCACATAGAGTGGATGAATGAAAGGAATAAGAGACATGGTTGGAAGTGTTGAATCAGGAAGACTGCATAGAATACACAGAGCGCGCAAAGGAGAGATTAAATTGGAGAAATGCTTCTCAAGTCGGGCGTACGCGTTATGAAAAACAGAACAGCATGTATGAATGTAGAGTACCCGCCACATACGGTGGCAGTAGCCAAACTTGGAACTAAATTTGACGTTTCCGCCATTGCGTGTTATTTTGTATGAAAAGTAAATTTAGTATTACCAGCGTTGTGTTTTTTGCCCACTCTTTGTAATTTTTATGTTTGTTAAGGGTGATTATAATAAATTGATTTCCGGAGTTTCTTGTTAGTTCTTCTCCAAGCTAGGGTCTCCGCTGATCTAACCTCGGTAAAAAATATGTAAAGACAATGCTCAGTGCCATGTTTGAAATAATAGTTTTAAGAGATTCGCGATTTATACTCATGATATAAGATATAAGGGTGTGTATAAGATTGATTGCAGCTGTGGGAAATCCTATGTCGAACAGACTAAACGGTCTATTGCGGACAGAGTGAAGGAACACATAATATATGTAATATATAATAAGAAGGATAAGTCCCGTTAATTATTAATCATGTTTGAAATAGTATAATAAACATATTTTGACTTTGATATATTAATTTGTTTTATTTGAGTTTATAGCTCTGCAACCAAAGATCGTTACAAATGAAACCTATAATGTTTCGAGCCGTATGGCACAGTGAGTGCTAGTTTTGGCGTGTTTACTGGTAACACTGAATTACGCGACTGTGGCGACGCCTCCAACTGCCACCGTATGTGGCGCGATCTCTAAGTGAAGTATTTATTCTTTGTCAAAATTGGTCAGGGTGGCGATATATAGTCTCTGCACATCCCGTTAGGAAAGAACTGGTGTGATTATATTTATTTCAACGATAGCAGATAATTATGATATCACTTTATAGTGTTTCTATTTATTATAAAAACTATTTCACTACTACCTTTATTTATTTATTATAGAGAACTCAACAGCACATAACAAAAATAGATTACATGAATATGTTAAACCTTTGTATATTTAAAAATAATTAATACCTTCAAATATGGGCATGTCCATTACTTCCGATACTATATTTGCAATTGCGGAGTTTGTAATTTTAAGGGCACTTCGAATTCACGAGGTCAGAACCTATGCCTAATGTGGGAGGTGGTAGGTCCTGTCGCCATTTACAAATACCGACCAACTACTGTCCCAAGATCCGAATTTGTTTCTCACGATGTTATCCTTCACCGCAATAATGAAACTATGCAAAAAGAAGATGGTAATATACAATAATGCACTGTAATGAACGTAGTGCTTTATACCATGTACAATCCATGTTCGTATCAAAAAGATAAAACTGTCATATGGTGACAGTTTTGACATATGACAATTATAGTTGACATTACTCGACATGAGCTATAAAACGGTCGGTTATAAGGTTGTTTGTGGTGTTGTTTTCGAAGGCCTGCAGATTTATTCTTGCCTTTTTTCGAATCTTCTTTATTTAAGTAAACCTCGTGATACTCAACACACATAAGAATGTATTAAATCTGCGTGATATTAGTTATATACAATAAATATGGAGACTGCCAGGTAAATATTTTTAATAATTGATATCAAAGTAGAAAACATACATATTGATTCACATCCCTTTCAGGGTAAACATAATATCGTCAATGTATCCTCAGTTACTTTAAGCAAAGAACTATAGGGGTCGTGATGGCAGTAAATGTAAATAAATAATGAAATAAATTTGTATGAAAAGTTGTAACAAACTCGGTAATTATAATAATTAAACTTCTTTTAAAATAGTCGAAGTTGAGCTTGTTTTCATGATGTCTTTAATAACATTGCCTCCATACATAATTGGTTGAATTACTTTTGATATTTTATAAAAGACAAGTGATATGGTCATCAATAAAATCAATTTGGTGTTTATTTTATTATTTGGAATTTATAAATACATAATTCTTTTATCTGTTAGGTTCTAAATTTTCTACATACGTCAATAAACTTCCACAAAATACAAACTAACACATTCACAACCATTAACCCTTGCTGGGCAGTCAGAGGGTCTATCTTGACAATTGCAAATGTAGTAATTCTATGGCCACCTCAAACCCATGTGTTGACCAGATAGTCAGTACACAATGTGACAGGTGGTAAGCGATGTCACCATTTACCTGTACATGCTCAAGCGGAATTTGAATCCTGTACCCTCTGATACAGAGTCAAGCCCCAAACAACTGAGCTACGTTGAATTACTGATAAACTTCCCTAACTAGGAATATTGAGAAATCACAGATCACAATTATTACTGACACTTTCACTTTCACTTGAACAATATATTGCTTACATACCATGCACTTATAGTCTCTTATATATCACTCATTATCAGTCTGTTATAATTTGGACACTTGCTGCATATCCATCTATTATACTACTAATATACTTTTATTCCAAAATATCTTTTATCCAACTACTTCCGTCCTTCAGACTGCAACCACATAATGCTATTCTTTAGATTACTATTATCACAGATAATATAATACTACATTATATACACCTGTAAGTTGTTTATTCTTGATTTACTTTATCAATAATGGTTTTCATTAGAAGGATTATACTTACTATTATACTTCCTTATAGGGTTGTGTCTGACCTTCCAATGAAAATGGCAGAACTTGATTTGATGGAAGTGGATGGTAGTTCAGGCTCCCAAGAATGCTCCGTGACAGAAAACACTAGCAGAGTGTTAAGGAAACGGAAATCATTGGCAGTTGAGAATAAATCAAGTAATCGTAGAGTAAGCATGAAACCACGTAAGAGAATAGTCAGTGAGAATGCCAATGCTAAGCAAATTGAAGCGCTGTATTTGAATAAAACTGTAAAGACTACATCCCAGACTCTAGAGACTATATATGAAGAGAATGGAGAAGGGAACGAGCCCACTAAGTTGATAGGTGGGAAGAAAGTCAGGCGACTACTCACATTCCAGTTACAGTACACAAAAGAAAAGATCAAGAAACGACGAGCTAAAATCAAGAAGCTACTTGGGAACAAAGGTTTCCTTAATAGAAAAAAGATACCGATGCAGGTTTTCCTTAAGACAATTGACAGTTTAGAACTAGATGAAAGTTTACAGCCTGAGTGCAAACCACCATGATAGGCTGACATAGTTTTTACCTTTGGTACTTTTGTAAGTTTTGATATGATTGTGGCAGTATTCCATTAATAAATGAAGCTTCATTAATGTAATCAAATATTTTATTTATTTACCATGCATAAACTTGCTTTTAATTTACTAACAATTACATTATACTAATATCTTCTTCTATGAATAATGCAATTTAAGATCTCATTTCTCCTTCTAATGAGATTTTAACCAGTTATCATTAATACTGAGTAAGATAAACATTAGGTACAATTTGTAAAAAAAATAGTATAAATTCTAGAAAAATATTAATATGTATTTAAGTAAAAGTATTATCTTCACATAATTTAGCATTCTATACTAAAGGCGTGACTAAGACACTTAATATTAATGGGCACAATAATACAGTATTGCTATATTTCAGTATTACAAAGAAAGAATGATATAACCGACAACTCTCATCACACTGTGATTATCATTTATATAAAAACTACATACATGTTACTAAAATCACAATACATAACTCTTTTGCAGTAGTAGACTTTTTAGTTCCTCTTTGTTCAATTGAAGGGCTAGTCAAACCTGATAGTAAGCATCAAATAAGACATGTGGATAATACATAAAAGTGCAAATAATTTGTTGTGATTCATATATGTTTTGGTGGAGATCAATTCCTGAATCGCAACTATTTTAGCTACCAATATTAATGAACAAACATACCCTGTATGGTTTCTATGAAATTATACTAGTTACAATAATATACTCTCTACAGCAATCTCTGACAAATACTTATAAAATTTAATAAATAGACAGTTATTGACTGTTAGGTCCTCTACATCATTCAGTATTGCTATAAACCTACAATTTTATACTTATATAGAGTATAAGAAGCTGCAGTCAGACCTCAGCCTTGATTCTTAATGTTATAGGAAAATGCATCATAGTTGGTTATACAATTTGTAATTAATGAATCAACAATTTCTAATCATTTTTTAGCGAAACTCTGGAATGCTATTAGAGACAATAATTATTAAAAACTAAGGGATTATCTTCATAATTATAATATAATGTGCATTTAAATACATATTCCTCATTGTAGTTTCTATTAAACTACATAAAAAAATACAAATTTTAAATAGCATCTTAACTGTAAAATAAATTTTTAAACTGCGTAATTATTTGATTGGTCATAATTCATACTTCACAGTAACAATAAATAATTCACTTAAAATAAATATTTAAAATTAGCAGATCTTTTATGAAAATATAATTATATCTAATATCTCTTATACACTATTCATTTATACTACTATGGTTTTCAAATGCTTTTCTTTGATAAGTAAGTTCCTAAGAAATAAGCACCAAAGAAGTTATCAGCAGCATTTTCCTAGGAAATGCTAAAATTTGGATCTTTAACTACTCTTACTAAATAATATGCATCATGAAGAAACATATATCCAAGAATATAGAAAAATTATCTTTGCTATTCCATAGGTGGCACTATACAAGAGATTGAGTCTAATTTACAGTTTGGGTAAGGCTTCAACAAGGCTGTAGAATCATTGTCGTTTTGTGCACAAACACAATAAGGCTTCTCTTGACCAGGCTGATACATAAGGCGAGGCAGTCCAGTCCAAGATCTTGCAATACCTCCACTGAAATGAAATGATTTTATGAGATTGAATAATGGCAGATGGGGATCCGTGATCGCCGCCTTTATCTCAACAGGGAGACAGGTGTGATTTGTATACAAGTATATTGAATATTCACAATATGAGAAATTAAATATGGTAATACTTACAGGTATTGATATGCATTAATACAACTATATTGTTGTATTTAATTTGTACTGTTATATTTAATGCAATTAAATTAAAGGCAATTACCATGAAAGAGTAGATTTTTAGACAATCACACTACTACTATAAGATACATATGTTAAGAGAAAAGTATTCACCACACAACATAGATCACATTCCTAAACAACATATGTTTGGAGAATCTCACTAGCAGGGAAGCAACAGATCTCAAACATTAATTGATTACCCATATGATATATGCAAAAATCTTAAGAAGTTTGTAATCTGTTTGTACCAGTTGACTACAAGTGTAACTTGAATAAATAAAAAGTATTAAAATATTAAATACTCTACCTATTCTTAGAACACCAAACTCTGGACCCTTCATCAACACTCCACTCCATATTGCATGGAGGATACTTCTGCATCTCTTCCTGGGCCAATTGGTCCTTTTTCCTACATGCACTCAACTTTTTCTGAACACTTAAGTAGTACTCTGTTGGTTCACCATGGGCATTGAAATATCTTCCAATCAGTTTACCTACAAAATTACATATTATAAACTCAAAGAAGAAAGAATTGTGTTTGGGTATCATAAAGAGAATGAATTTATGACTAAATGGTCATTGCACTGACAAAACTCTTGATTTCTCCAACTTTAATATGGAAAATTGGTGGCAGGTTGATAAACAAATTCAATAAATCTTAATTACTATGGTATGGACTACTACTATATGTATATACAGGAAGGTTTGTCTCCATGTTCCAGCTAGCATACTTATAATACTTAGTCCATTGTTAACTCACCTTTATAGTTATATTTCTGTTTCAAAGTCTTTCTCCAACTATTTAGTCCTTCTAGTTCACTACATTCAAAGTCTAATATATGATCTTTGTTTGCACTTTCGTCTGAGAAATCCCCTTTTATGAAAGCTCTTGAGCCATCTTTACCTGGAATGGAGAATAGAATGGTGGATATATAAAATGAAAGTGTTACTTTCTTCAAACAAGATGAATTTATTAGGAGCTGTAACTTCTTGACCAAAACTAAAAGGCTATTTATTTAAATGAGGTAAGGAAGAATCTATGGCATAACATATAGACTCATGACTTTTAATCCTGTTTGGGGTGGACTCAACCTCAGAGATACAATCATATATCCTAGGTAACTTATCATAATATTGGGATTGTGGTGTCATATGTAACATTGGTTAAAAGTTGCAAGTCCATCACCCCATAAATTTACCACCAAGTCTCTCACGAAAAGAACATATCTATGAAATACATGGTTGAATACAAAAATACGCCTTTTAAAGGTGCATATAATTTATTTACCTACCTGCAAAGTAGTGATATGCACCTCCTTTTTCGTAATGTTTTCTTCCTCCACTTACATCGTACACATGCCCCATGATAGCTAAATATAATTCATCTCTAGATTCTCCGTTAAACTTGGATAAAGCTTCTTCAGTAAACATATTTGACAAAACTTTAGATTTCTCAAGTTTTTCAGAAGTAAACAACCCTTTTAAATAATTGGACAAAGATATTTCACTGAATAAAATTCCTAGTATCGCAATCGCTGAAGCTAATATTAGGAAATTAAAAGCTCTAGTAAAAAACATGATTTATAGTGTACTTTAACTTTATCCCAGGGAAATAAATATTTTCGGCTTTCGTCAAACGCGAAACAAACAAATAATTTTTATTGTACAGAAAACCAATTCAATTTGCTCAATAATTCATGACAGACAGTTTTAACATTATCAAGAATGATGTATTATTTTTGGAAACTGACGAAGAATGAGTAACGCTTTAATTGAAAATTAGGTTATCAATAACAAAATTAATAAAATTGTGAAATACATCTGCACAGTTTGGTATACTATGAAAAAACTGCTTAAAACACTACACTCAAATGAAATTCGTAATTTGATCAATATCGTGATTCCAGCCTCGTATAACAAGACAGAGCTAAAAAAGTTAGCATTTACAAACAGCTGCTAACTTTACTTACTATTATAAATATTACTGTCTGTTCAACTTTACACTACAGCACTTAGTAGTTTTATCGTATAGAACAAATATTAATTAAAAACTGAAAAGAAAATATTGAATTGTATAAAGAAGGGCAAAATAAAACCTCAAAAACTTTTAGATTTATTTTAATTTGTAATATTAAGAACCTAACGATTCCTTAAAATCAATACTAATTATCTGTAACTTTTAGTTAATTTCTAATCCATTATTGTTATTAAAATAAAATAATTATTGTTCTGTTATTGAATATTTTATTATGTTTTAAGTTTACAAATTCACTACATAACAACTTAGATATGAAGGCTCTGCAATATGGTAGATATTTATCTAGCCTACCTAAGCGAAGAAGAGTAGTTGTTACCGGACTGGGTGTTGTAAGTCCTTTGGGTAGTAACATTGAAGTGGCTTGGGCTAATCTTATCAAAGGATGTTCAGGTATTGTCTCTTTGGACGAAGAATATTCTAAGCTTCCATGTAGAATTGCTGCTGTAATACCCACACAAGCTGATGATGCTGTGAGTAAAGCTTTAGCCAAGTCTAACCTACGCACTATGGCTCCAGCCACTGCTCTCGCACTTGTAGCCACTGAAGAGGCCTTGAAAGACTCACAGTGGACACCAGAATCAGATGCAGACAAAGAGAAAACTGGGGTTGCTCTTGGCATGGGTATGATAGATCTCAAAGATGTGTGTGATACCAATGATGCCTTAAAAAATAGTTATAACAAGGTTAGTCCATTTTTTGTGCCAAGGATATTGCCTAACATGGCTGCTGGGCAAGTCAGTATAAAGTATGGATTTAGAGGGCCCAATCATTCAGTGTCCACAGCTTGTGCAACCGGTGCTCATTCCCTTGGTGATGCATTTAGATTTATTAGGAATGGAGATGCAGAGGTGATGGTGTGTGGAGGGGCAGAAGCTTGTATTAGTCCACTAGCTATTGCTGGATTTAGCAGATTGAGAGCTTTGAGCACATCCTACAATGACAACCCAACAAAAGCTTCAAGACCATTTGATAAGAAGCGAGAAGGCTTTGTCATGGGTGAAGGAGCTGCAATCTTGGTCTTAGAAGAATATGAACATGCAGTAAACAGAGGAGCTAACATGTATGCAGAAATATTAGGTTATGGCTTATCAGGTGATGCGTCTCATATCACCACACCCAGAGAAGACGGTAGTGGGGCCATATTGTCTATGAGTAGAGCTTTATGGGATGCTCAAACAGATAAGAAACTCATCAGCTATGTCAATGCTCATGCTACATCTACACCAATAGGAGATGGCATTGAATCCAAGGCCATAAAGACTCTGTTCCAAGACCACAGTTCCAATATTCATGTTTCATCTACAAAGGGAGCCCATGGTCACTTACTTGGCGCTGCTGGTAATTTGGAGGCTCTTTTCACTGTGTTAGCTTGCTACAATGGAATCTTGCCCCCAACAATTAATTTAGAAGATCCTGTTGATGATTTGAACTATGTGACTGGTACTTCAAGAGAGTGGAAAGCTGACCGAAGGATAGCATTGAAGAATTCCTTTGGTTTTGGTGGAACTAATGCGACATTGTGTATAGGTCAAGTGTAATATCTAGTCTTAAGAATAAATAATGCTTAAATTTCATGAATGATAGTATATTTAAAACTGAGTTACAAATGTGTTCCTTGATTTTATAACAAAGGCAAAACTGCCAGGTAACTCCCAACCTCGCATAGTAAGCTTCTTAAATGACTGTACATCATTTAATCACATAATAATGAATCACATACATAAAGCATTGAAAATAATATAATTTGATCAAAAATGCTACTTTTAAACATTTGATTACTAAGCAATCTATTACAAGGTTTAACCAATAAACATGTAGCTTTTAAATGCTCGTTATTCCCTGGCTCATCACCCACGTCCTGGACATAGGGTGTCCCCAGGAGGCAATAACAAAATAAACTACATATAGATGACGTTTATAACTTAGCAAATAAACATTTTCACATTCAATTAATAAAGGCTCCCCTATTTCTCTAATATGATGGAAGTAAACTTATTGAGTGCAAGTTCATTGAGAAGACAACAATAGTCATGAGATTTGTTAGCTAATTTGGCCAATTACATGGCTCCATTTCTAACAACTGTGCACCAAGTATTTTGCAGTATGATTGCCATGGCAGACTATATAAATAATACAATGAAATACTTATAAAGAATTCATAAAGTGGTGCATACATAGAAACCACGTTTCTATCAATTACTCAAAACTTATTGCATTGTTAATACCAAAAATACTTAAATAACAGTACATAAATAACAATCTGAATAATATACATGAAAATCATATCCAAAAAGGAATAAGATGAGTAATAAACATTGGAACATCTTATTCAAATAAATTTACCATCATTATTGTCACATAACACTGACAATTTAACCACAGTATGTTAGTCATTGTGCTTTTAAACATATTGTCTGTTTTGGAATGAGAATTATTGCATAATACTTTTATATATAACATAAAAATACTAGCCATAGAAATCAGCCTAACACCAATGTCATTCAATACATGAACCATTTGTACAAGGTCTTGTTATGTGCACAGTTGAGCATCTTATTGACTATTGTTATCGCTAACAAGAGATTGCAATAACACTTAAGAAGTCTTCTTTTGGTTAGGCACGAGTGGTTTCCTTGTGTTGGTACAAAGCTGTGCAAACTTCTGACGTAGGTTCTGCCTTAACTCTTGTCTCTTCTCCTTGATGTCCCTCCGTGACTTGAACTCCATTACTTCTTCCATTGGTATGTAGCTAATATCGTGTTCATCCTCAGATGATGAGATATCCTAAAATGAAAAATATAAATGTTGAAGAGTCATAAACATACAATCGATTTTTATTTTTTTTATTGTAGAAAGAGAATATTGAATATTCTGTGGACGACTATATTAGCCTCAGGATTGTATTGTATTGTACTTCTGCCAATATTGATCGTACAAAGATTTCACAGATATTGTTATTAGTCTAATTTATATTCAAGGTTCCTAACCAACATCACATGCATATCCAATTTTTTATAGATTCAAATACATTTTTCACATACAATCACCTTCTTTAATTTCTTTTACGGTGGACAACACACATCATTTAGATCACCAAGCATAAATATTGGGATTATGTCCCATCATAATTATCAATACTACTGGCATCACTATTACTACTAATATTGGTAACACAAGCAACAGATTCCATTAACACTAGGGGTCAGTCACCTCTTACGACACGTCAAGAAGAATAGCAGCTAGTTAAAATTCTATTCACATCCAAGTACAGTGCTTAAAATCCAAAGAACTCACCATCAACATCTCCTGGAGTGAGAGCGTGAACCCGTAGCAGCCAGTCTTGTCGTTGGGCAGGTCGAGGCAGTCGCCGCGCTCGTGGTTGCAGAAGCCCTCCGAGCAGGCCACCTCGGAGCCTTCCGGGGAGCTCACCAGCGACGACGAGCCCGAGTGAGTTTCGCAACATCCTCCATTGTTACCCGAAGAGTAACCGCAGTCGAGCGCCGTCTCGCTGGGCGACCGGCTGCCTTTTTTACCCTTCTTTTTGGATGACTTCTTGGGTTCCAGACAGGACTCGCAGCCGTGTTCGGGCGCGTCGTAGCAGTGCCCGTAGTCCCGCGGCGTCAGCAGCGCGGTGGGCGTGTCCCGCTCCTCCAGCTGGCAGTCGTTGCAGTTGCAATCCTCCTCTGGCTCCTCCGATTCGTCTCCCTGAGGGTTACGAGAAGAATGCACACATTAATAAATGAATAAATAAAAATCCATTTATTTGAGTTAAAAATATACATATACAGATAGATTGATTCATTAACGGTGAGGGAAAACATCGTGAGGAAACCTGCCTATCCCTCAGGATAGGTAATAATCAGTGCCTATATACGGCGATACGGTTCACTACCTATCACGTTGGGTGCTGTCTCTCTAGTGATACGCGGGCTTCGAATAACCCATACCTAACATGCCTTCGAAATTTCGGAGATGGGCATTCAAGCCTCTGACTACCCAGCCATAATAAAAAAGGGAGTTTGTATACACAAGTCGTGAAGCGTATGTTATGTTTTACGTTGATCACTGTTGAATATTTCTCAATTGCCTTGCCATTAAACAGGTTTTGTTTTACGTGTAATAATGCAAACCTATCTACCCTAATATACAATCAATAATAATAGATAGTGAGTGTATTCCATTAGTTAGTTTTCCACAGCACACAACGAACAATCATATATAAAAACGATATCCATACCTTGGACTTGGCCTCGATAGCCTGGCGTTCCTTCTTCTTGCGGCGCTTGAGTTTCTTCTGCTCCTTCCGCTGCCTCCTCGAGAGCTCCTCTTGGGTGATCTCATCATACAGTAACTGCAGCTTGGAGACTCCGCTCTTAAGCTCCACGGCTGTCTCGAACTTGCGGTACAGCGCCTCCACACCCACTGCGGCGAGGGTCTGACACGTGCTCTCCTCTTCGCGGAGGCGCAGCGAGATGCGCTGTAGCCTCTCGTATATGCAGATGCCCAGGCATATTAGGACCTGCAACGAGGAATAACGACTGCTTAGCAACAAAAATAATAAATGAGGAATAAAATTCTTTTTGATGTAAATAACTCAATTAAATTGTATTATTATTTATTGAGTGATAGGCTAGCTATGTGTTACCAATATGCCATATTAATGACAGCTTTATTAAAATAATAATGCTAAAGATGAGCAAGGAGAGTCTTTGATATTCTATCTAAATAGCGAGATGTCTTCTGGCTAATTTATTCATATTCTTATTTTGACGACTTCCGTGGCGCGATCGGTTAAACACATGAACGATACTCGTGAGGCTTGTATGATCATGGATGGACCCAGATTCCCGCAGAGTTAAGAACTATGCTTTTCTTCTGCTTTCCAGTCTGTTTGTGGAATATACACTCTATATTCATCTACATACAATAAGTATATATATATATATAAATTAGCTAGCACCCTTAACACAAGTTTTAAATGAACATACCAACATACCACCCTATTATAATGATTATTTATATTAAGCTCATAAAAATGATTACCTCTTCCTGAGCAATTTCAAGAGTCTTGGCGTGCCTCTCTCTGTGGTTGCCCATGAGCTCTGGCTCAGCGCGGGCTATCAGGTGAGCAATGTAGTCCGTCTTCGCTTGCAGGTGGAGGTGCTTGTCTAACAGGCAACGCTTGATGCCTCCGTACAATGCACCCACATAGCCTTTCTCCTTTTGGGGCTCCTCCTCTTCAACTAATAGTTGATATGCCCTCAAAACCTAGAAAATATATAAAGTTTTAGTATGTACTGATATACAAGATTTAAATAACAAAAAGATACAATGTTTAGTTCATCAAACTGATGCTTTTATTGGAGAGCCTACTTTACACTTTTTAAGTAATCATACATAACAGAGACAGATATAATACACTTACAGTCAACACTAAAAATGCTAACAGTTTTAAAACCAATCATATAAATATATTTGTGCTGCAATGTGGTAACATTTTAACAAAACGAGAAATAGCATATAATTTATCTTGTTGAATAGTTAAATAGATAATTCAATACTATGGCCAATTCTTTTCAAAATTTAAATAACATAAGTGTGTATATGTATTATATTACATATCAGGAAAAAATCTAAATATTAGAAATGTTATGATTGGACAAACAACAATCACAATATAAATATTTATTTGTTTTAGTAAAAAATAGAGCTCTTGCAATGTTTATAGCATACATATGTATAACTATAGAAAAGATGTAAGTATGGGCTAAAAATGCAATTGTCTTATCATACAAAAAGATAAATAGCACTATCAGATATTTTTAGATTAAATCACAGACAATAATATTTAACATAGAACTCTAAGCTATATAAGTAAAGGAGGATTACAATATGATAGTTATATCAATCACAAACCTGATTTTTAAGATAAAAGAGAGGTAATAATGGATTAAAGGATGTTGTATGTACTCATAATACTTAAACCCCTAAATCGTTATTCAATTACTTTATAGGAATGTTTCCTGATCATATTGTTGTTTACAAACATACAGCACAAACTCATAATAATCAACAATCTGGTTTAATTACTAATACAAGAGTTAAGACAACTGAAGTTACCACTTAGAGCAGAACTACATACACAACAATGGGAATATCTTAAAACATATCACTATTATTGCTTTGCCAAAAACTAGAACAGTACTTTTTGTTCAATACTGTAAGCAAATTATTGTAATAAAACTTTTACTTAGTATTTTATTTAATTTACTAGCATTAACAATAAAATGAGATCCTTATTAGAATCCTCTCTTCAAAGTTAAATAATAAAATGATCTAAAAATCTAACCTTGACTAAAAGATGCTTGATCAAATAATACTCTTGCATGTTAGCTCACTATTTATGTGACCTTTGATTAGTCATTATGAATAGAACAAAGTAGATGAATTTACAACCATGAAGAATATTGTTTATATCATATTTTTACAATAAACTATTAACATCACTAAAAAACTTGCTTCACCTATAATTTAAACACTTTTGACTCACTTTAGAAGAGATGTGCAAAATAAGTCTGGATAATAGTACAAAAATATTTGATAAATATGGTATAAAATATATCACTGTGTTTCCAAAAATTCTTGAATGCTAGTACACAGTTTATAGACATAGTTTATAGACTAAAACTCAATGCATACATTGAGCCTATTTATTATTATCGAATGTAATAAATATATTGTTACATTTTGCTACTTTTTCAATGCAATTAAAAACAGAGCTTATCAAAGCTAATAATAATCATAAAAAGAATAGAAAAATGATCACTCACTTTAGTCTTGCAATCTGCGCAGAAGCGATGTTTCCTCAGGTAGTTATGCAGTGTATCATGTAAGGTGTTGAAGTGAACCAACGTAACATGGTCTCTAGCTGGAGTTCGCATTGCGTCCCAGGCTGAGCGCCAAGACGCCCTTCCGCCGTAGCCACCCCAGCCGCAGCCCCAGCCACGGACTCCTCCTGCCTCTAGCGAATGTAGGGGACAGCGCTGTGACTTTTTCCAACGCGGTTGGCTTAGAATCAGACATTCTATGCCTGTACTGTAACATCAAACAATCATTATGTTATTACTAACAATAAAAATACTTTATAATGGAGCTTTTGTTGACATTTGTTTACCAGAATTTACTTTAATTGTTCAAGAATGCATCTTCCTTATTCCATTGTTTAATTTTTTCTATTATAATCTTAAACACACAAAATCGCTACTTCCTACAGGAATGGGACATAGATTCTTGTCTATCTCACATAACCCTCTAATGCATTAAAAAAATATTATTACTGTCACAGCATTTTATGAATCCTGGACAGAAATTTAAGAAATTATCTAAATGAAATATATGCTATTAGTCAGTAATAAATGTTCAGTGTTATAAATGAATGATTCATTACATTTAAACAGAATTATCTATGATTTCTTAGTCATTTTAACCTACTTGGAGCAAACATAGTTTGGTAGCCATTTGCAACTCCTAATAAGTAAGGAAGTAACAATAATAATGAGATATAGGTCAATATTTCAGATTGATTACAATTATCTCACAGATTACTTAGATGTCGGAGTGACCATCATATCATTGATAGTGTTAAGTTACATTGTCTAAGTAATCAAATAGTCATAATTGACATGATCCCTGATCACTGTTTATAGATACAGAATATATAATAATAGCTAAATTTCTCAGGTGTTGAAACAAAGCACTATTTAAACATTAAACTATTTAATCAACAAATTGATGCTCTGATGAGTGTAATTTTAGTGTCTGAGTAATACCTAACACAAATAAATATAAAGATAACATACCTGTGACCATTTAATAATGTTGCAAGGGACTGGGGATGTGTAATCTTGTCTTCTCTAATAGTCATAACTTCGTCTGATGTCAACACAAGGGGATCCAATGTGGGATGACCAGATTTACATAGCTGGTAAAATAATCTCTCCACGCTAAAACAGAAATATCACCATATTTTAAAATAACCTAAAATTCCTGAAAAACCTGTAATAGTTCATCAATTTAAGAATAAAATGTTAGACTCAACATCAAATTATGATAACCAATGGCATATTGTGTATGATAAACAATGTTTATAATGCTAAGTAAACAATGGTTATAATATTGGGTAAACAAAGTTATACAATCAAATTTGGCGAAATAAGAGAAGATCACTCACCTTCGTCTGCAGCCGACACATGGAATGCTTTGATTGAGCACATTAAAGATGTCTGTGGAGTCAACTCTAAGAGCAGCCTTCAGCTCATCAGTGCTAAGGATTTTGTATTTACGCATGAAATCGTCATACTCGCGCCCCTTCACTTGAGGGTTATCACAAATAAGACCCATTGTGTTCATGTCCATAATCATCTGCAAGCAATAGTTACGACTTAGCAAGAAACAAAGAGGTAAAATATCTAAAAATAAGGTCAACTTAAAAAACGTCACTTTCTAGATTAGGTACTTAACGCTACAACGTAATCTGTAAAACATTATAGAGTTAATTAATGTAATCATTTCGTGCTAAATGAGTATATAAACAGATAATCAAAACAAAATCGTCTAGGCAGTAGGTAAAATATGAATAATTAAGAGATACCTGGATACATTCATGATAATGTCAAAGTGCATACATACCGTAAGATTTTCGTAAATATTTAGGGGTAATTGCCTCCGTTTCATCACAGGTTCCTTTTCGCTGTTATATATATCCACTAATTTCGCCATTTTTATGGAATTTCACATAAAACTACGACCCACACAATATACGCTTAAAATAAGCAACAGCCAAGAACACTTCCTTTTGGAAATAAAACGACGACGACGTGTAAACGATGTTGCCATACTATAAAAATTACATGAAGTTATTATCAAAGATTTTACGAAAAAAAAACATTAAAATGTAAGTATTTTGATGTGCAAATACAGTAAAGCAGCATATCTGATAAATATTACACAATACGAAGAAGATAAGATCTTTCTCACCCCTAAAAAATTTTATAATTATAACCACTGCATTTGTTTATTTTGTTTAGAACATTTAGAGAGACCTTAATTTACTTTGTTATGTTGGCTATGAATATAAAAAATTCAATTCAATTTCAGTTATGTCAATGTATTTAATATCAATTCTATTTTGATTAAGCATTGTTATGGATAATATAATACGTTACTTGCATTGGAAAAGATTATGTTCACTGATAAGACCTAAAATTAAATTATTTAATTTCTTGTAGGGTTAAACAAGATGATGAAAAAAACAGCTTAGCATTGAGACCTTTTAAATTAGTGACATATTTATCTTTTATTTTATTTGTACACCATAAGAACAACGCATTCTCGTTTAATTTTTATTACTCAAATTGTATGTAGTAGATTGCTATTTCAACAGTGTAAGCTTTTAAAAACATCATCTACTATTAAATAGGAGAAATTTTCACCGATTTACAAAAGCAATTGTAATAAGTTAAATTATTGTTATTATTATGTGCAATTTTAAGACCGGAATTGAATTGAAAAAAACATTAACTACCCACCTACTCTAAAAACAAAATTTTATCAGATTGTACCGAAATACTATAATTTTTTCAATAAATGTGATAATTTACGTAAGTTAATAAAGATGTCCAAAATATTTACACCTACGAACCAAATAAGGTTAACTAATGTAGCAATAGTAAGATTAAAGAAGGGTGGAAAACGATTTGAAATCGCCTGCTACAAAAACAAAGTTGTATCCTGGCGGAACAAAGTGTAAGTATGAAATATGTTATACAAGCTCAGGTAAATTAAAGTATTTTGTAAGGAAGATCAGTCACCTACCCATTTTAACACATTTTAATTTAGTCTTATGTGAACTTATAAAATGCTATAATATCAACTGTGTGGTACTCGTGTTTATGGAGTTCTATATGAATTCCAGTATATGTATATAATTCTAGTCTTACTATTCTTAATTTCATTAAAATCTGTTATAATTTCAGGGAAACTGATATAGATGAAGTGTTACAAACACACACTGTCTTCACAAATGTATCAAAAGGCCAAGTAGCGAAGAAGGGAGATTTAACTCAGGTTTTTGGCAAAGACGACCAAACCGCTATCTGTATTGAAATCTTAGAAAAAGGCGAACTTCAAGTTTCAGACAAGGAAAGGCATTCGCAAATAGACTCTCTGTTTAAAGACATTGCGACTACAGTAGCCGACAAGTGTGTTAACCCAGAAAGTAAGCGGCCCTACCCAGTGTCCATGATAGAGAAGGCTATGAAAGACATCCATTACTCTGTAAATACAAACAGGAATGCCAAACAACAAGCGTTAGATGTGATCCAGCTCCTTAAGAAAGAGATTCCACTAGAACGAGCGCAAATGCGAGTTAGAATACTTCTCCATGGGAAGGAAGCTAAGAAAACACGAGATAAAGTGGTTAAACTAGTGACCAGCATTGAGGAAGAGGAGTGGGAGTCCGGGACAGCTAATATGGTCTGCCTTATTGATCCAGGGAACTTCAGAAGTCTAGATGAATTGATCAGGACAGAAACAAAGGGGAGCGGACATTTTGAGTTACTGAATCTGAAGGAAATGGCAGAGGGTGACCAGGCGTTGTGAATTTGTTTTAGTTGTAATTTTTATTTTTTAATTTGTATAACTTTATGTAATTAAAAGTAATCTCAAAAACAAATATGAAAACAGTATAAATTATTATGTTAATTTTGTTGTAAGTATAATAAAGCTCATAAGTTTTCTTACAAAAATAGATATAAATTAATTATTATATTTTTTGTTTCTGCCTTTTAAATGCAGATGTTTGATTTTATTACAACTGTTATTTCGAACTTGCACTTTAATATTGTTATAATTGGTAATAAAAGCGTATTGTTTTTGAGCAATAAGTTATTTCTCTTTCCTACTCATAATCCAGTAATATAACTCATTCTAAGGATATCTATAAACATTGCTTGCAAACCAATTTCCAATCAGAGCATGGTATGGGTATTATATCCAGTATGTACCGGTTTTCCTTGTGTTAAATTGTCTAAATGTCTAACCACGTTTAGTTTCGAATATTAGATTATGCAGTATAAATTATAAAAACCGTGCATCGTGATATCTTATTTTCTTTCTTGATTATAGTAAATCAATTTATAAATGTAAAGTAAAGCTTACAAA
This sequence comes from Leucoptera coffeella, assembly GCA_030578115.1. NCBI lineage: Eukaryota > Metazoa > Arthropoda > Insecta > Lepidoptera > Lyonetiidae > Leucoptera > Leucoptera coffeella. The sequence goes on along the minus strand of JAMBLF010001171.1, from coordinate 36,953 downwards.
AAACTTGTACGTTATGATCTTAGTTATCAAGATAGTATATTTGGTGTGAATGGTATATGGCCACATTGAGTCACACACGATATAATATATTATGTCGTATTTGCAACCTTGTACATTTATTAGATAGTGCCTCCATTTGCGGTATATAAGAAAATAATGTGTATATTAATAATATCTTACAACTAAGTTTTAACTTAGAGATCGGTAACTAATCATTCTGTCTGTCTATAGGTAGCATAATATGCATTGAATATCTACACTTTATCAGATAAAACTTTACTTTAAAGTTTAGATTATATAATTAATTCACGTTTATATCTTTATCGAGTATAATGAAAAAATAACTTTACTTTTTAATTTTAATTTGATATTATGCAAGTTTTTCACCATTTGCCTTCTCCATTCTGTGTAAAACGGAACGTATTAATCAGAGCAAAGATTTTTTGTTTTAGGGTATATCTTGTTGCAATGCAATAAGATCTATATTTTCTTAACAGTTGCGTAAAATGTTGCTACAGATAAGTGAATGTACTCATCAAAATGACAAATTATAAAGTTTTATTTTGCTTCTATTGGTAGGAGATTTTATTGATTGTTTTCTTTCAAGATATTCAGCCAGACGGCGACAGAATTTGCAAGTTACTGTGATATATTTATTTTTCTTTTCTATTCTTATCGACTAATTAAATGAGCAGGGATATCGAGTTATGTATATAAGTAATGGAAGGTGCAGAACTGGGTGGCGACCAGCAATTCTGTTTGAGATGGAACAACTTTCAAGCAAACATTACATCTCAGTTCGAGGCGCTACGCGATGATGAGGATTTCGTGGACGTTACGCTGGCGTGCGAAGGGCACCGGCTGGAGGCGCACAAGGTGGTGCTCTCCGCCTGCAGCCCCTACTTCAAGGAACTGTTCAAAGTGAGTGCACCTTACACGTACGCCGTGTCACCATCACAATGGCTCCACTCAGTGAAAGTTGTTATGTATCAAACACTTGATCTACTTACGAATGCCATGTCTCGCGTTCCGGTTAAGTACTCGTGATTTCATTTATATTTGTACCTGATTTAAAATTCTGTTTCACAATTTCTAATCACCTCATTACCATTGTTGCTATGGAATATGTAATTGCTTTAATTGAGTATTTACTTAGGAAAGCATGCATTCCTGTTTTCTATCATGCTATTTTCAGCCAAGTGAGCACACTCATGTTATCATTCTGAGCTGTGCTGGATGATTTATTGATTTTTACATTCTGTCTCCTTCAGTGACCATTTCTCCATCACAATGTGTGTACATAGTAATTCTTGCATGTTTAGCTTAACTTTCATGTTACAATAACTATGCTCGCTTCAAGTTGAATTAAAGTAAACAAGCCATTATGAAACTTAAACACTCATCTTTTGTTTTACATAGTTTCACTTATTTCCCTAATACTTTGACGTTATAGTAAACATAGCGAGTGACTCATTATGAATGTACATTGTGTCCTATTTAACTTATGTAAGGCATGTATGTACTTATGTGTACTTATACTTTAATGAGAACATACTTAAACATTCTAATTTTATTAGACTGTATAGGTATAATATAAATATCTCTACTAAGCCTCGCTACAAACTATGTGTTTGATATATACCTAATTAATTTCGTACTATACTGTCAGTTACATTATCCTACAGTTCTTCAATAACCATTTCATTTCTCATATTCATCTTCCTTTTTTATATTTACATGGTTCTATAAAAGTTTTACGATAGCATAATTTATGTGCCTTTTATTACGTCATATAACTTGTTCAAACAACAATTGTATAATGATTGTGGTTTTTATGGCATGTATCAATTACCAGAAACAGGTTGTTAGCCTATCACCCAATAGGTTCCATTTAACTCTTTTCCCTAACTGGGGATCTCTTCTCAGCTTATCATAAATCATGAAACATTGAAAACCAAGAAAAAGCCATTTAGCTTTTTATTTATGTTCCAGACTTGTGTAAAACCTTTTTAAAATGTTTATTTCAGTGATTAAATGCTCTATATGTTATGTTATGTTGTTCCATTAACTCAAAACAAATTTCTTTTTACAATTAGTCTATTAATTCTATACATAGATTTCAAATCATTTCTAACCATTCTCTAATTTTGTAAAACTATTCTAATAGATTTTTATAATGAGACACATTATAACAATCATTCATTAATCAAATGTGAATGCTGACCAATCACCTCTGAAAACTGGTAATGATTTTTATGACTTTTTAATCTTGTTTATGTGTATGGAAACATTATATTTCATTCAGTGTAAGAAACAAAGTATAAATAGGCTGATGTAAAAATATATTCATAAACTAAGTAGTCAAATAGGCATTTATACTATTTAAAAACATCAAGAAGAATGTTAAAACATATTATGCAAGATTCTTAATGTATTGTAGTTCTAAATGTATAAACTTTTCACAATTAGCTAAGATGACCACCTGCAATTAAGAATTTTGAATAATAATCTACACAAAGACAAGATTGGAAATCAATTGCCTGATTTTATTCTCCCATAAGTATTTACATCATTAAAAAGCATTTTATGTTCACGTCCACATTAAAGTAATTCTAGAAGTGTCTTTTCTGTGTGTAGTTTGCTTAACAAATTGCTATAACTATGTACTTTTATTCATGTGTAATATCTTACACATAGAATAGGTAGGTAATTTGATCTAGCACATGTCTTAAGGTATTTGACTATAGTCATCAATTTTATTCAGTGATACCTACACATGCCTTATGAAACCATAGCTTGTTTAAACACTCACTTAGATAAAATATATTTTAGAGTTAAGCCTTTAGCTTGAATTCGTTACTCAAATACTTTTTTATATGTATGCATAACAACATATCCTCAAAGGGATGAACATAAACTAGGATAATAATTAGAAATAGTTATATTTCTATAGTAATGTAGGAAAGTAGCTTATATTAATGTAGTGGATCTCATTCACACACTATGCATAGGATAAATTCTAATAAATCCAAGATCAGCATTGATTGATCGATTTACACCAATATTATTCTTGATTTGAGCTTGTTTTATCAATAATAGCCTTAGTGAGGTTTAATGAATTACTTTTTTAAAATTTTAATTCTAATGAACATTGTTTGTAAGAAGTTTGATATGCCAAATTGTCTGTGTCTATAACATTGTGTGTTTTGAGAAAATTGTTAGACCTTTCTATTTGTCTTCTCAAAAGGAAACATGACTATAATTGAGTATAGTTAGTACATCATTTTTGGAAAGTAATTGTTCCATGGTGCAAATGTACGAAAGCAGTAAAGACATTGCCTGAAAACGTTTTGGACTAAATTAATGATTAGAACCAGATATCAGTTGATGATATAGCTCAGCTGTTTATCAGTATGTCACTGATTCCAGTTCGCTTGTCTTGTAGTCTTGGTTGTCAACATAGATGTTTATCTTAGTCAATACTGATGGATGTGTGTTGTTGCAGAACAACCCTTGTCCGCACCCCATAATCTTCATGCGCGACTGCGAGGTGTCGCACATCCGCGCGCTCCTGCAGTTCATGTACGTGGGCCAGGTGAACATCGCGCAGGCGCAGCTGAGCGCCTTCCTGCGCACCGCCGACGCGCTGCAGATCCGCGGCCTCACCGACTGCTCCCAACACAATGACAAAGTGAGTATCATCTCTCCTCATCGCCCATGACACCTACCTTTTCAGGGAGCAGCCACTAACTGAAGCTTCTTTTGCAGAAAACGAACAGAAAGTCGCCTCCTTCGCAACTGCGCAACCTGCTGAGCGCCAAGCCACCGCAGTCTACCTCGTCCTCGTCCAAAGCAGCAAGCCAAAACGACTCGTGCCCCGCCGAAGAGGCCGAGAAGAGTGGCGGTCGCCGCTCCGAGAGGAATTCTCCCGACGTTGCCAGAAATAATCTCAGCGAGGAAAACTCTTTCCAAACGTCTAGTCAAACGAGGCCTAACAATGAGGAACCTAGCGAAGCGGGCGCCTACCCGCACATTAGGGTGAAAACTGATCTCGAGGCACCGGACATCAAGAACGAAGAGGGCGAGGCCCCGCAGGAGGGCTCGGAGGGCGACCGCGGCCACGAGCTCACCGCCTCCGAGCTGCTCGAGCCCAAGATGGAGATGATGGAGCAGGACGCCAGCGACGAGGAGCGCTCCGCCTTCCCCGCGCTCTTCTACAACGAGGGCACCGCGCTCGCCAACCCCTTCGCGGCGCTGCAAGGTACGCGTCGCCCTCTGTAGGGCTGCCCACTCACGGCGCGCCCCCAGCCAACCATAATAAACGTTCCTTCTTGTCGCAGGCAACGCGGAGACGATAGCGGCCGGCGTGGTGGACCTGCGCGAGGACACCCTGGAAGGTAATTATGCTCTGAGTGTGCGCATGCGTTCAGGTAGCTAGTAGTAGTGGGTCTCTTGCCGGCAGCCGCCCCGGCGACGTCCGTCCTTTCAGCTGGGGAGCGGCTGTCGGCGGGGGTGGCTCAGCTTGGCTGTTGTGTGCAGCAGCTGCGGGCATCCGGTGCGGCCGCTGCGGGCGCCGCTACAGCAACGCGTCCAACCTGCGGCAGCACGTGCGGCTGATCCACGAGGCGCACCCGGTGGCCTGCCCGCACTGCGGCCGCTACTTCAAGACGCCGCTCTATCTGCGCCGGCACACGCTGGCCCAGCACCGGCAGACGGCGCCGCTCCCCCGCGCCCCCGCCACCCCCTGAACGGACGGAAGTCGCCGGCCACGCTCACACACCACACGCCTTCACACAGCCCTCAGCTCATCATTAAGGCGTCATTACAATAAGCACACACCCTGACATTGTCTGCGAGTGTGGCGCCGCGCGGCGCTGCGGGCCGCTCTATCTGCATAGCGGGCGCAGTTGAATGACTCCGGCGCTACCTAGTTGAGCGAGCTGATTCACAGCGCATCGGCGGCCAGCGCCGCGCGTAGCCCACTCGTACAATGTACTCACTTTACTTTCTGACAATAGACTGATTGTTGTTGATGCATAGTTAGCGATCGGTGCTCATTTTACATACATATTATATACGTTATTTACTGTTGACATAATAATTAATACAGAAATAGGACTGGGAATGAGCGAGCTTCGTCCCGTCGGTGGAGCAGGAATTCGGTTTCAAGTGTTTGCGGCGGTTGCGCGTCTCCGGCCGACGGGGCTGCTCGCCATCATGCATTTTATTTACCTCCGAGGCGGCCTCCTCGCCGTGCGCCGCCTCTCCTATGCAATAGCAATATTTTTATACACAATAGAATTATATCTTTACACTAAATATCGCCGCGTGTTCCGGTTATAAGTTCGCTTAAGGATCTCTGTTATGTAAGTGGACTGTACGTACATACATATACTATTAGGTAGGGCGAGCGTCGCAGTAAATATAGCATTTGGGTCAGATGCACCTATCATTGGACATATTGATCGGTGGCGTGGGATTTTCAATACCTATTCTGTCAAGAGACTAAAGCAGCTTGCTCGGTATCTTGTATAGTGCTAAATATAGTTCTTGCCACTTTAAATCCCAATTTTTAATTGGTATTATGTTTATTTAAAATTGTAGCCATATATAAATTCTAGTCATGTAATGAACTTGTGGCCACAGTGTAGGATAGAGATGGTTTGAAAAGGGTTGTGAAATGAAAATAATACGTTGGCATATTAAGTTAGGCTCGCTTAGTTAGGAATGTAGTTTTGGTAACTATATGGCATGATCTCAAATCTTTGTTTTTGTAAATTTGGAATATTTATTTAGCATTCTTTTTAAGATGGGTCCCTGTGGCGAGGATGATTCATGTATATTCATTGGAATCGCGTAGTTTTAGCAATACGTGTATATATCAATTCTCATTATTTAGTTTAGTTGGACTTTAAAGTTTTCTTCTGCTGTTTGTTCACAACAATAAGTCATTATAATTATCAGTTCCCAATTCCATAGACTATAGAATGAATATATTCATATTTGATACATTATGATATTTAGTTTACTGTTATCAATGACGCATGTGCTATATAATATGATAAATTAGGCAAAATTTATGCTCTCAGCATGAAAAAAGCATTTATTTTTAAAGTAGCTTTGTAGGTATTCGCAAGAATTTAAAATTGCTTAGTCATTTCTGAGTATATTTTTTTGAAAATGATGTGTACTATATAATAAGTACGTTTATCTGCCTAAGATCGATTTAAATCTCAATTAAGTCCTTATTAGTTATAGGTACAGTAATTGTATGCCTTTCTCTGAAAGAGTCCCGTGATCTCTGATGGAATCTAAGTCAGCTGACAGGTTGCTCATAGACCACTCTGATAAACGTTCCGATGGAAAATAGATTAAAATCATACATCATGCTGTCGCTAAGGACGCGAGTATTGTTTTTAACATAGCGCTCGCAATGACGCGCCGCGATAGGTATAGTGGGTTCAGTGAACTTTCTTTCGCTCACTCTGGATCTTTGGCGATGGCCAGTCGCGGAGAAAACGAAATGTTGGTGTTATTGCACCGCGGCTCATTTTCCTATGAGACGCGTGACATCGATCTCGGGTGGATGGCGAAGCGGCACACCGGCTCTTGAAAGCGGAATCGTTGCATGAGCCAAGGTTTCTGTCGACGACTCAAGTGCCGATTGTCAATGAAATAGTTTGCAAGAGTTTCTAATCGCTTAGGGATTTCGAGACTCGCGTAGAAAAATCACAGTTTGACTCGATTTGTTTTATCAATGCATTAAGCAAGAGAAACCGTGATACTTACATATTAATTGGATCGGCTATTTTACCGAACGGTGGGGTTTTATCTCAACGAGCAGTTGGGTAATTTTTCGTTTGCTCTCTTGGCGTGTGCCGGCACACAGATTGATGTGTGTACCCCTATCTATGTAGATGCCATTCTAATTATCATGGGAGATAAGCTATCTAAAGTTAACGTATATTTTCTACAGACATCGAGAGTAAACTAGTTTCTGTTTTGTTAATTATGACAGCTATTTTCTGCGCGGGCCTCGAATGTTTCGATAGGTTTAACCATAATGATATGTCTTAATATAAAAATATCATCATAAGATTCTTACAATGTTGTTTAATACCAGTGATGTTTAAGTACAGATGCAATATTTCTATTTTGAATTTTTGACCACTGATGGCAATAGTTACTGTTGAAAACCTGATATACAATTATTTATACAGATGGTATTATTTACCTGTGCTAAGTTTATAATTACACTAATCAGTGTATGTATACATTAATATTGGACATGACATGTAAATGCTGTAATTTTTTACAAAATAAACGAGAATATTTGAAAATGTTGGATTTTAGTTGAACTGCGATAGACAAGCGGCCGATAGGTTCTTTAGCGAGTACCGTCGTCTTTATCTCTGGCGCCGCTTGTGAACAGCTATCAAACACGACAAGTATTTTGGTCACTCACTTATCATCGTTCTATGGAATAGGGGTGTGGACCGCGCGGCCCCGCCTTCCTTTATCTGGTATCGCGCTTCCTTGATAGCCTCAACCTATGGCCCTACATTTTGTGATCACACCACGATTTGTGTTACGTAGTCACGTCGCAAGTCATAGGTTAACATGCTATGTACGTTACTACGGGGCGGTATACAAAAAATCTATTTAAGTTTTAGATATACATTCAACGACGTACCTATACGTACGTTTGCAAGAATATATTCTTGTAAATTATATTCTGTTGAAGAATATTTATAATACACTACTTCGGATATAGAGTTGTTCCTACAACCCAGCAAACAAGTTGAATCTACTATTAGCAACGATATTATAATAGATTACTGTTTGGAGACCCAATATGATTTTTGTTTATACATTTAGATTCTTATTTGTTCTATACTCGTATATAAAAAATATTTTTGCCACTTTAACCAATAGGCACTCTCATGATATCATTCACACAAAACAAATAACAAAGTAAGTTTCATTCAAAATCTTTGCTACTGCATGCAAAACAAACATCGTTTTATATACTTTGTGAAAAGCTTACAAAATTTGCATTAATATGATACGCAAGGCCGTTTGAAATTTTGTAAACTGAATAGCAATGCTTCCCACATATTGTTTATTAGTGTAGAATGCAACAAATAAAGCGCCGTGACATAAGAACGAAATCAGGCGTAGTAAACATGCATTACGAAAGCTATTTAATGAATATGTTTAGTATTAAATATTTACGAATCGGGTGTACGCCGAAGTACGAAAGACCATTATGCTTAAACGAACTTCTTAACTGATGCACTTAAGTACTGTCGTTGTATCGTCATAAAATTTAACCACATGAATGATTTGCATACTGAATAAATTCATTGCTGTCGTCTAAATTACTACGATCGGGAAGGCTAGTTGTTCTTGTACTTCCAATCTGAACTAAATATTTCGAATTACACAATAACCAGTTACCTACAACATTCTTTACCAAAGATGTGAATTTAGTGATATTATAGTAACTAGTGGTGGTAGATATGATCTTTGTGAAAAATTAATGTAAATAGAGTGTGATGGCGCTTTATTTGAACCTTGAAAACATAGTCCATTGTAAAATGAATTGGCAACAAATTGATCATAATTTGATATTATTTGATAAAATAATTGATTTTACAATGGACACAATCCATAGTATCTGGTTCCGGGTGTTCGAATGTTCTTTTATACCTATCTAATTGTTTTTTCCTTACACTCTGTATCTTTTCCAAAAACTTGAAAAAACTAGTTTAAACGATAAACGTTTCAAATGACCCTACTTATCTACGACGTATTGATATTAAAATGTAACTTAGATTACAGTAAAACTGATGACGTTACTAATTTTGACTACTATTCGCAGCCTACGACATTGTGTATTGTTGTTTTTTCACACTTTTCTCACAAACACATTATGTATATATGTCATTTGTGTATTTATAGTGTGACGGTTATGGTTACGAAGACATTGTATCCAATAGATTTACGCCTAAAAGCTAACTCGCGATGATTAGCAAATTAGTCGTCAGTTCACCATTTTTCATTCAACAACACCCAGATACAGATATTCGTCCATGCTGTCAAGTACTTTTTGGTGAACACATTCGCTATTTTACATAGCCAATTTTATTTGGTCAGATTGAATTCAGTTAATATATCTCTAGCTACTGTGTATAGCCAAAAGGTACCTTCTAATGTCCCTGTACATGCCCAAGCAATGACAGCATTAATCAGTGTATGTTGGAGATGTATTTGGGCGAGTGAGCGCAGTGCTGATGTGCTTGTTGTCAGTAGGGCGGTGGGAGGGGCGGCGCACTCGGCCGGTGCCGGACGCCGTGTGGCTGGAGCAGCACCGCCGCGCCCTGCCCTTCGTGCTCAAGAGGGAGAACGAGCGCCCCGCCGGACCCCCGCCGTCGCCGAGACTGGTAACACACATTCTATCCCTTTGTTTCCACATATCATTTGATTAAGAATTGCCAGCGTTAGTTCTGTTAGTGCCGAAAACGCTGACGAACTTTTATATTGGGTTATTACGTGAAATGAGTACGTAGAGTGTTGAAAGACATTCTTTGATACCGATGGCTGAAGTCTATTCACTTTCACGCTAGGGGCTAGATTGAGAATCGTATGTATTTAAAATTTTATATCCTTCCCCATAACATTATTTCTATATCATGTATCTTTCGTTCATAATTGCACAATGTAATGATTCCATGTAATTGTAGATAAAACTAGGCGAGGGCGTGGAGATCCGCGAAGAGCTGCTGCGAGGCGTGAAGTGGGGCGACTACAGGAAGGTGACGCGGGGGCTGGCGGCGGCGCTCTTCTCGCCCATAGAGCTCGCCACCTGCTCCGTCACCGGACAGCGCTGGTCGCGCGCCGGACAGGTAGATGTCTTAATTGACCTCTTTCTTAGCGCCAAGTTTACCTACGTTTTTACGTGATAAAGTTAACATACGTGATTGGGGATAGTTTCTTAATATATGACAGCATTAGATATACAATAAAACTTTTTAATCTCATATATGATTTATCGACACATGTTTCCTTGTAATGCTACTGCAAGAGCACCGTGATTAGACAATGTGTTGCGGGCAGCAGTGTTCGGTGGGACTTAAGTGATAACGGGGGTATCCGCCAACATTTCCAGGAGTCCCGTCCGACGAAGCCGCCGCTGGACCGGCGCCGCGTGCACGCGCTCATCTCGTACGTGAGCCGCCAGTTCCCCGACGTGGAGGTGAGCCGCATCAAGCAGGTGCTGGCCTACAAGTGCAAGGAGAACTGCGCCGCCCTGCGCATGCGCACCGCCAGGTAAGCCCCACTGCAGCATCACCATCAGCCCACCATCAATAACGCTACATACATATTCATTTTACTATGATTCTAGTACTTGTACTTTATCTCGAAAATTATAAAGTTGAAAGAACAAAACAAGTTTTATCAAAACAGTTACTTGTGGTTTATCTTATTGTTCACATATTGTCGCTATTCTTAGAAGAAGCCTGCCTGGCAACGGCCATGGTTTCCTGCGCTAATATCTAGCGAATTGCTAACACACTTGTATTAGTAGATAAGTGGGTGTGATATAACAATATCACATGATTGCGCTAATTAAATTGGAGTGTAAAAATAAACTAGAGATATGGGTGATATAAGACCCCCGAGCTGCTAAACGATAGCCGTGATAAAAGAGCCAATGTCATGGTGTCAATAATCCCAAAAGATAAAAGATGACATTGGTAAACAAATGACGTCAGCACTCGACCAAGATTTGGCCGCTAGGTAGCTATCTTCCCCGTTCCTCCACACGCAAACTCAGTGAACATTGCGTATCTATCGCTGCCACTGCCGGCACACGTCGCCACTATTATCTGGCAATGCGTTGCGATTAGGTTTCTTTTCATGAATCATGGAATCGTCAAGGGATGTATTAGGATACTACGTTGCAAACACATTTCTAATACTCATTACACCTGGCCTCTTTTATTTAGGCCATAAGATAAAAGCAAAAGTATATTGTTTTTCCACTTCATATTGCGTTATCTTATTAAATTCCAAACACCATTACGTGCATATTTTTTCCTATTTGGTTATTATAATTGATAAGTGGGTACTGGGCAGTGGGCGAGGCGCGGCCGCTGTCAGCCGAGGCAGTAATACAATTTGAAGTAGGCTCTCGAATTGTTTCAGTGAGACAACGAACTACATGCTGGGGGCGGCGGTAGGGCGGGCGCCGCCGCCCTGCGACCCCGACCCCGCGCACGCCGGCGGCAGCTCGCGCTCTTACACCGCCTCCTTGTGAGTAGCATACCACTCTCAGCAGATGACGATCCTGCAAAAGCCTTATTAAAGTCGTAAAAATGTAACCAAAAAGACCTACTGTTAAAAAAATTACACCTTGGCTAGAATTATGTATTCTAAAGACTAGTTGTTAAAGGAATTTATAAATAGCAATTTGTCTACGAGGAATTTGATTTGTTGATTTCTATTAATTGCTCTGTTGCCACCCATGAAAAGGACACGTTTGAGATATAAGTAAATTTGCCAAAAATCAATTATATTACTCACACCACACATCTGTACTACATTTATAATTCTTCAAATTTTTACACATTACGTCAGTACTGTATCCTGTATCGCAGACTTGAGAAGTAAAAGTAAGATGTTGCTCTAAGTTTACTTCACTATATAATATCGTTGTTTCGTTTGTTGCAGCGAATCAAAGGCGCAGTCGTCGGTGGGCGAGGGCCCGTCGCGCGGCGCGCCCTCCGACCGCGAGCCAGACGGATCTCCACACTGATGTCACTCGCACCAAATAACTTGCATATCCATGTAAAACTACGCGCTACGGGGCTACAGGCGTCACCGTTTCTTATACTCGTTTCAAACTAACTTTTAGCGTCTGACGCTATGTGTACGTATACTTAGGTAAGTCATGTCTGAACACGTGGCGGGCCGCGTCTTTGACGAACATAAAAATGATCCTACACTCTGTAGAGACAAATTATTTTTAAATTTTCCATATATTTAAAGAAATTTTACATATTTATGAAATGACTGCAGCTGTTCACTGCACTGTAAATATAAACAGGATTTATTTGTAGATTTGACCATTACTAGTTTTTTGTGTATAATTTTTTATACTTTTTTATTATTTTTGTGCAGTGAATAAAATATTTTTTATTTTCTTATATTAAGTCTTAAGAGGCTATTTAAAATAAGATATTTTATGAGTCATCTATATTCATTTTTATATTATTCACTAAATGCTCCTTTCCACCAATTAAGGAAAGGACTGAAATATATCAATGATCATTTCTGAACTGTAGCCCCTAGTCAACCGTTAAACTTTTATAAGTAAGCACCAAATATATCACTAATTAATATCAATGTCACATGAACGTCAATTTCATAACAGAAAATCAATTTTATTTACTATTTTAAAAAGTAGTCTTGTCGACACCTTCACACGGCCTTAGCGTATTTATTGAATCTGGTAACACTACACTAAGTTTTAGTCTACTTATAATGCTCCTCTCATGTTTAACATAAATTGAGTCACATTTTTATATAAAGGTTGTGTTTTATAAGACTGTGACCTGAATCATATCAAACTACATTTCATTGTCAAACTTTACCATATTGAGAGGATCGTAATCCCAGATTCGATAATGTAGTAATAATCCAAAGTGTGTGTCCACTATTGCGAACATACAACTAGGGCAACTTGGTGTTTTCTAGTCTATTCGAAAAAGAAGTATTATTATTGTATGTTCGTGTTTCGAATCGATCCGCGTCCTCATATCAAAGTGAACATATCGTGTTGGTAGGCGGCCGTGTGTGGGGTGCGTTGTACGTCGCCTGTACTTTGAAAATGTATTTTGACTTGGATATAAAATGCTAATGTAAGTGTGGTTTCTCGATGTGTGATTAATAGTTTGGAAGCGTTTCTGAAGCCGCATGTCCGGAGCTCGCTAGTTGAAAACTAGGAACTTCTTGAATAAAATGAGAACAAATGTACGCCCTCTTCTGGAGTAGAGAGAGTCAATATTTATTTGTATGAATTCGATCAAACTAAAGGAGAAGGTGGAAATTATAATATATTTATTTAGGTGATATTTTTCTATTGGCTAATGATAAGATTTTATGTATCGTTATGCGTCGGTGGCGCGTCGTGGGGGAGGTCGTGAGCCCGTTCTAGCAATAATTTATCAGGTTCCTAAGGCGAGTCTTGTAGTTAGGTTCTATATTTGCACGAATTTTGCGAACACTGCCGCTTTTCCCTTGATTTAGTGTTTGTTTGGAGATGGATATGGTTAGACTCGTTCGCTGCGTCGGCGCGAACCCCGTGCTGCACGAGGGCCGTTGCAATGGCGACGCGAATATACGTTTTATCAAGAAACTGCATAATTTTAGAGCTAATCTAGATGTACTCACGTAGTCATTTCTTTTATTGTTAGCTAATTTAAGAGTAAAGGGAGTGAATATCTCTGTCGGTGATTTCGGTTTGGGATGCGAGTCTAAGGAGAGCTGTGATTAAGACGGTTATAAAGCAGTCATATTTTTAAATATTATTATAAATATTAATAAATTAAGTATATTGACAACTGTACAGAAATAGCTGTATTATAATGAATCGCGCGGACGACCAGAGGCACGCCTCTGCATATCAAGAAAGCAATAACTGTTATTTATTGAAAAGTATCAAATTATTATAAAGAATATTTAAAATTGTTACAAAATTCAGTTGGTACTATAATAGTAAAACTACGAAACGGAATAATTTCTATCGAATACCCATATCATTTTTCGATACCCTAGTCGTACGTTATACGTATTGTATTGTGCGAACCCTTTCATTAGTGAACCAAATAAATGGGCGCATGCGTGAAACGTGTGCGTAGATCGTGACATCGAAACTAATTGGTGTAAATTGTAATATAAGTAACGGTTACCACATTTAGGTAATAAATCTCTATTAGTCTGCACAGCAGTGAAAATTAATTGTGAAAAGCAACAGTAAAAGTTCGATGCTCAATTTTGCCAAATTTATTTATTGTCTCGTTTGCCGACAGTATCTTGTCTAATGTTTTCCTTGTGACCGGTGTTGTTGGTTTGAGTCATTCCCGAGGCGGCGGCGGCGGGCGGCCCGCGGCGGGGCGTCGCGGCTGGTGTCTCGAATCGATGTGATATAGTTAGGTAGGAAATTTGCTAATGTACAGGGGAACGAAATTGACAGCTGCCGCCGGGGGGCGCCGCCCGCCTCCGCCCAATGAATCTAGGCTTATTATTTGAAACGTTGCTCAATCTTTTGATCTTTCCACGAGCCATGTTGTTGCTCTGAACAATTAACGAAATTTTGTGATTAAGGAAACATTAGATGTAAATGTTTCTGTATATTAATAAAAAGAACTCGAAAATGTTATATCTAATAATATTGTTAATTTAGTGCCAAATGTTTTAACTCATAGCAATGTTCTAATGCTCTTATTTTTATAGTGATATAGACCCTAAGTTACGGGACATGGTTTTCTTTTGGAGACTGTTGTCTTACAGGGATGTGTCAGGTCAGGTTTCAGTGTGTTGAAGTATAATACTCAGGCGGGAGAACACTATGGAATGAACAAATGTCGCGATGTCTAGTGCAGTTACTGCCTAAGTAGAGTGGAGAGAAGGAATTATGTAAAAGAATTTATTTACTCATTTAGATTTTATTTCTTTTAGCTTTTATTAATCAGAATAATTTGTTTGCAATTTATCCTCGTGTGAGTGATTATGTATAAACGGGATCTGTTTAAAGAAATATCTTTTTGTATAATATTATGGGAAATCCTACATGACATTTTGGGCACAAATTAACGTGTAAAAATAAATTCTCTTTAGGATTCAGAACGTATTTATGCAATATTTCCAGTAGTATCGAAACAAGTACATATAGCTTACAGCCTAAGTGCATTTTGTCACGGACATCGAATGCTTGACAGTTAACCCGACTTAATTTTACGTATTCTATAGTTTGGCTCGTTCGAAGCCTCGTCGTAGCTCACCCGTGTCGTGCGGAGGCCAGCTTAGTCCTCGCCAAACGCAATCGATCGCCATTTAGCTCCAGGGCTACTCGCACAGCAGTGTGCCAAATAAGTGCTAGTCTACAAGAAACAATACTTTGTTATTTTATACAAATTTTATTGAAAAACTTCTACTGCGTTTGTTTACTTATCCTCAAAATTTTAGACATTTTCAAGTTGTTGTTAGTGTAAGATTAATATTTCTTTTATGGTCTGGAATCAATATCACTCGTTCTTTTCCTAATGCGAGTTTGGTACCATGCAGTCGGTATAGGATTACAATATGGAAACCTCATTAAAAGCAATGTATGTTAAGAATAGTAATATGGCGCCTCGAGGCTCAGCCGCCAGCTGCCACCCAGCACTGCGTCCGTCGTGCACTGGAGCAGCCTACTAATAGTCGTTTGATATATTTTTGTAACTGCCCAGAGTTCTGTTGTCCAAACGTCCGAAGCAAGGTGCGAGCTGCTGTTCCTAATTGAAACTGAATGTTGTTTAAATGATTCCTATTAGTTTGGCAAGTTGTGTTGGTTTGTTGTTACTTATTTTGTTCCTCGCGAACTCGCAATCTTTTCTGCTTGGCTGCTTGTGCAATACGTTATCCAAATTTGGTTTGTTTTATACTTATATACCTAGGTACATTTTTTAATACTTTATGACTAAAATTGTAGAAGATACAGTAAAAATATTTTCTTGTTTTTTTGTTATGCATTTATTTTTGAAATGTATTTTCTTGTGTGATTCAATGACGTACAGCAAGTATTTAGTCCCTATATTATAGTTTGTTTTTGTATCAATGATGTGAGTCAATTGTAGTTTGTAAATTATATTTTATTTAGAATAATTTTATATGAAATATTTACCCAAAAGTTGCTCAACCAGATGCAATATCTAAATCATTTATGTTAATAAATTTAAACATTTTATATTATTGAATATTATATTATTTTTTAATTATGGCAGCGCATGTTAGTTTACGTTTATTGATAAGAGAGGCCAAATGTTGACTTGCTAATGTGAGACTGTTTTGCCAAGAATCAGAAAGTATATTATTACCTACATTGTTTTAAAATAAATGCTTTTATATAAATACTAAGTGTGATGTTTCATTTCAACCTAAAAATTCATTAACGTAGTTCTGGCCCTTTTAAGGTGGACAGAACCTTGGGGACAAGTCGCCTTTATTATTAGGCTTGCAAAACTTATTCCATCCACCTCAATCAACTTCCGTATGCAACATGTTGGGAAGAGAAACAGTTAAGTATACAGGTGCACGTACAAGTAATAATTAGATATTACTATAAAAATTGGGAACATCGGTAACGCTGCAATTAGTACTACATTATCGAATTGCATTTCTAGTAATGCGCTTTTATCGTAATTTTATACAATAATTTTGAATAATAATGTCTGCTGTGTTAGCAACCACTTTTGAAAATAATTATAGTGCATACTACTATGTAAGAATAAGTTTAAATAGATTACTAACTTGACAAATAGTATAAAGTTACAATACTGAGAAATTAATATTCAGAAACTGTTAGTGATTTAATTATATTATGTCCCTAACAGCTATTATTTAGCACGGTTATGTTAACAAATCAATCATTTCAAATAATACATTTGCATTGTTTTGGTGTTACCTGTTATTGATAATATTATTCAACAGAAACAGTTAAATTGACTTTTCAGTTCATTGAATACTTGCTTGCTTGTTGTTGGATATTATCAATCTAGTTGGTGCTTTTAGTTCGAAATTATCGTTTTCACTAGAATTTTATTGGAAGTTTTGCATTTAATACTTATTATTTTATAAACACTTTGAGTTCACCTTTGCAAACAGCGTCTAGGAAATATATTAGATGGCGTTTCCTCAACCGAATGCTCAAAGAGGTTAGACTAACTACACGTATTAATTCAGATATATACACAAACACTTTCAAATCGAGCGTGTATTTGTATTACTTTATTTGTTTACTTACAGAACTAGCAAACAGGAAAATTCTTGAAGAGCTGCAACTGAAGAAGCAGATGCTTCTCAAACAAGGAGCAGTTACTCCTCTTAGTACTACTACATTGCCCCTAAACCAGCCAACACCTGTGAGCCAACTGCCCATGTGCTCTATTCCACCTCTTTCAGCTACTGCAGTGAGTTACTCCTCATTCTTTATTAACTATTCCATACAAATGAAGTTCAATATAAGTAGATTTAATTCTTGTAAATATTAATATTCCAGGGTTTTCCACAACTACCAGAGGCTAACATTATCAACACCAGTCACAGGGCTGCATTGCAGCACGCAAACGCAACATCTTGTGGCTATTTTGTGTCCCAGGATTCTTCTTTTGGTAACCAAATTTTGCCAGTGCTACCCCGTTTTGACACCAAGTGATAGTGTTGAAATTGGGAGCAATGGCAGCTGTGATGAAGCTAAAAGTTTTGGAGGGGCATCTACAAGAGTTGGAGAGTTTTGATAAGCCCAAACTGCAATTGGAACAGTATGAGACACCTGCACATATAGCTGCTGTCTCACTGTACAATATACAGGTAAAGAAGTTAATACATCTCATGTACTACTACAGTTATGATTGTTGCGCTGAGTAGAGTTCAATCTGTTATTTTTAAATGTTACATATTAATCATTCATTTATATTGACTCTTGACTTGCAGAGATATTGAAATCAATTGGTGTACTTTTCATTCAATTCAACAAACTTATTTATTGTTAAAATAATGTGTACTCCCAATTGTAATTTTAGTAGTAATTTTATCCTTAAACAAGACAAATCTGTGATGCAAGTTTCTTTTGTTTCTTTTTCTAAGTTATTATGTTTTATATAATATGTAATATACTTGACAGACCCAATTTGAAGCCATTGAGGGCAAGTTAGTCCTTGACGCAGGCTGTGGCCCCGGAGTGCTGTCCATTGGTGCCTGCTTACTAGGAGCAGGCGCAGTGACGTCAGTGGACATAGACAAAGATGTTCTAGACATTTTCCATACGAATGCAGAGGAAATGGAAATCAGTAATATTGATGCCGTACAGTGTGACTTTTTGAACTCTGACTTTATGAGGTAAGGTCTGGTATAGCCTAAGTTTAAAATGTATACTGTGTATAAATGTGTGGAGATTATGAATATGTTTGTGTAGTTATCACCCATGTTTGAGTGTTTGATTAAGCTCTTTTGTATGGCTACAATAAGAGTTTGCATTCCGGCAAGATTTTCCAAATTTTGATTTTTGGTTAGTTTTATTATTAGTTAGTTATCATTATTACTTTTTAGTGTATGTAAGTAGCAAAAGTCTGAGATAGTTTTGTATTATTTGACAGATGGAACAACTACTATGATACAGTGATAATGAACCCACCATTTGGCACTAAGAACAATGCAGGGATAGATATGAAGTTCCTTAAAAGAGGGCTTGAAGTCTCTTGTGATAGTGTGTACTCATTACACAAGTCTTCTACTAGGTAAGAATTCTTTTAAATTAGTGTACAGTTTTTGAATACTTTACTATTAAGTAGTTAGTTTTGTTGACTTCTAGGATGTGATTAGAAATTGAAAACCTTTTGTTCTCAGCCCATTCCCTCAATAGGTGTCTCCTATATAGATTGGTAAAGAGTAATGGAATTTGTTGAGCAAATCTCAATAACATATCACTAGAATTCCATTCGAACACAACAATTTTGTAGATTCTATAAACAAACATATTATTTACATTAGATAATAACAGTATTATCATTTGTTAACAGATAACAATGATGTAATAGTTTGTTTAATTTATTTACATTGATGTTGTATGTACTACATTGATTCTGTTTGTAATATTCTTTGAA
Organism: Leucoptera coffeella; assembly: GCA_030578115.1. Classification (NCBI taxonomy): domain Eukaryota; kingdom Metazoa; phylum Arthropoda; class Insecta; order Lepidoptera; family Lyonetiidae; genus Leucoptera; species Leucoptera coffeella. The sequence continues at coordinate 18,027 of JAMBLF010001171.1, read as the reverse complement.
TTTTTTAATTATTTTAGGTCATTTATAAAGAAAAAAGCAAAGGAATGGGGTGTAGCGGCTTCTGTGGTGGCTGAACTGCGCTACAATATAGAAGCGTCTTATAAGTTCCATCTTCAACAATCAAAGGACATAGCGGTCGATCTTTGGCGATTATCTCATGCACACTAGTCTTCAATGAACATTAAAAGCGCTCAACAATAAAGAGAAGTTTTTTTCTAACTTCGATGGACTGAGAATATAGATTAAGTAATAAACTTTTCATTACTAATTTGTAAATAGTGAGGACTTGAAAGATGTAATTTAATTCATAAACTCTGACATATGTAGATTAGTCTTAAATGGATTGGAGAAGAATATATGTATATTACATTCTGGTTTTGATTCTTTTGTACCTATTAACTATTTTGTGTTGAATGAAATAATGATGTAAATAAACACACAAAATAACAGTAACATGAAGTTTTAATTACAAGCTTATTCTTTACGTACATTTTTTTTCTTATAAGATAACGTGATCGTATTACATCAGCCTTCTGAGTATAACATGATTCTTATATTACAATGCATACAATTTATAATCAATAACAGCTTTTGAGCATACATTCAATCTCTGCACCATGCTATGAAACCATTACATATATATCGCCGTCAGCGTTTGTTAGTCCATCACTCATCACCGAACTTGATGTTTTGGGCCAGCTTGATGGCGCCAGAATAGTTGATGGTGACGGTGGAGCGGCGCATGTAGTTTTTCCAAGAGTCGGAGCCACACTCGCGGCCGCCGCCCGTGGCTTTCTCACCTCCGAAAGCCCCGCCCACTTCGGCGCCGTTCGTCGGAATGTTCACGTTCACTATGCCGCAGTCGGAACCGTGGGGTCCGAACCACTGCAACGAAGAAATATATCACTACATACCTAGTATAAAACAAAGTCGCTTTTTTGTCCCTATGTCCCTTTGTATGCTTAAATCTTTGAAACTACGCAACGGATTTTGATGCGGTTTTTTTTAATAGATAGAGTGATTCAAAAGGAAGGTTTATATGTATAATAACATCCATTAAATAGTGGAGTAGGCTATATATTTTATACCCGTGCGAAGCCGGAGCGGGTCGCTAGTTGGATATATAGCACAAACACAATACATATGAGACCATATTATTTTTGATGCAAAGGTAGAGAATAATGTGTCTATCACTCATACTCGTTCATCGTCATGTTACTTACAGAAACGGTCATCGTCAGCTACCGATGTTTTGCCTCGCCTATTGTGTATGTGACTAAACGTCACTCGAAACATAATAATATGTTTTATTCTTGTAGGCGTATTTATTATATCATGCAGTTCTAACAAAATGTAAGTATTTGTCATTACTATCGATGATAAATAATAAAAATTACCTACCTTGAACACATTACCGAGGTTCTCAGTAAAGAGGCTGGAAGACAAGCCTTGTTCGACCTCATTGTTGTACTGGATGCCAGTTTCCAAGTCTGGGATCTCGATGCAGTAGACTATGGGGGCGAAGCACTCGTTCTTCACCAGCGGAGAGTCGTGGGGCAGACCGGTCACGATGGTTGGCTCCACGAAGAATCCTTCCCTCTCTATCACCTGTATAAATGTTGGATGAATATGTTATTCGATATGTTTAACGAAATATAACTAAAATTGTTGGTTGGTTAAAAAATCAAGTTGGCACACTTTCATTATATTCAGCAAGATATTCTCAATGGTTTGAGCAGTATCAGAATTTATGATGCATCTCGATTTTGAGGTTTCCTTATTGTATCTTTACGCATTTACTATAATTTTGTGTAAACAGTACGAAGTTACTTAGATAAATGCTGCAGTCAGTACATAATCTCTATCATTAATTAGTTCCTAAATATTTTTTCCTTACCTTTCCTCCGAACTCTATTTTGCCACCTTGCTTGACGATTTCGGCGATCGTGCGCTTGTAATTGTCCAGGGCATTTTGAGTGTGCAGAGGTCCGATCAAGCTCTCAGGCAACAGAGGGTCCCCAATCTTGCTAAGGATGCCAGCGTATGACTTCTTCAACTTCGAAACCACTTCGGAGTATACCTAGACAAATAGTGAGTTGGTTTATTTATCTGTTTTAATCGGAATCGATCTTGTAGATACATAATAAACTTTATTAGGTAAATTAATTTTGTTTTGTCCTGGTGCATTATTCCCAGTCACACAGTCACCTCATTTATATAACATGCCAGCAAGACAGGCAAACACATTACATACATCCCAAAAAATTTTTTTATGCACACGCGCATTACACCTATCACTTCTTGCGGGGTAAACATAGACCAACCTAAGATTACACTTGTCAAATTGTTTTTACTCATAAATTTACCTTCTTATGGATCAGTAGCCTTCTGGTCGTGGTGCACCGTTGACCAGCAGTGCCGGCACACGCGAACAGCGCAGCAGACAGGAGTAGCTCCAAGTTGGCGTCCTCGTTGACGATGATGGCGTTGTTGCCGCCCAACTCCAGCAGATGGCGCCCAAACCTTTTCTGGACTTCGACTCCCACCTGGGTACAAGGAATTGATGAGGATATGTTCGATTTATTTATGTAGGTCATGACTATTATTTTGGATGCTAAAGATTTTTACTTAGTCGCAGAGCCGCGGACACGCCTCGCGTGTTCATCACCGTTTGTATGGCGGCTCCGCTATTAAGACGCTGAAAAATGGCGCGGCGTCGAATGAGTTAATAGTATAATCCTACGTCCTATGTATAGTATAATACTAATCCTACGCAGCATTATAATCTATGTGTCAAAGGGTCATTCAATGTCTGGAATATAATAACCTGTTGTCCCACAGCTGTGCTTCCAGTGAACGAGACGAGTTTCATCCTCTTGTCTTGCACGAGCTTCTCGCCGACATCTTTCCCTCCGACGCAGAGCGATGCAATGGCCCCCGGGATGTTGTTCTTCACCAGAACACTCTCTACGATCTTGGTGACGGCTACGGACACCAACGGAGTAGTCTCTGAAGGCTTCCATACACTTGCGTCTCCGCAGACCTGTAGATTAAATTGAAATTAAGTACCTACTCTGATTTAATTCATTTTATTTATAACATTCACACCCTTCACCTTACGTCTGTGAACCTCGAAATCGTAATAAATATTTTCTGGGGCACCTATATAATAAGTATCAGGATCATAATGGCAGTAAAATGGATAATAGAAGTTAGGCTCATTAGATCATCGTCTCATATATTCCGTTGACCCCATGTCTCTTTTTTTATTAATATTATAACTTAGTCAGAGATAGCGTTGTTAAACAACCTCTTTATCTAGCTCTAAATGAGATAGACCCACCATGGCGATAGCACTGTTCCATCCATAGACGGCGACAGGGAAGTTGAAGGCGCTGATGATGCCGATGACGCCGAGGGGGTTCCACTTCTCGATGAGCACGTGGCCAGGCCTCTCCGAGGGGAAGATTGAGCCGGGCAAGGTGCGCGACAGACCCAGAGCCAGGTCGCATACGTGGATGTACTCTACCACCTCACCAATGGCCTCGGGCAAGATTTTACCTAAAAACAATGTTTGTTACAGTTATTTCGAATATTTATCGTGCTTGTTTAAGAGTTGAGTAGAAACCAGCAACATATTCATGCGTTATTCAATGTTTTTTGGGCCATAGGCTGGCCTTTACCAAACTAAACGTTATCGAAAGTTTACGACCATTTCGCTATCATGAATGTTAGTTTCTATAACTGTAACAATATCTACTTAACACAATATACCATATATAAATACCAACCCATTTCCAACGACACTAGTTGTCCTAGAGGCTGCAGTTTCTCTCTGAGGGCATCCCCAATCTGGCGCACCACCTCTCCCCTGGCGGGCGCCGGCAACTCTGCCCAGTCGTGCCACGCGGACTGCGCGGCGGCAGCGCAACCCTCGTAGTCGGACGCATTCCCAGCTTGCACCTCCGCTATCACTTTCCCATTCGCAGGACTTATGGACTTGATGGTCTGGGAAAGGTAATATGTAGCTTAGGCTCTTGTTTCCAGTGTGAGAATAGAAATAAGTTTCGTTTTAGGTACCAACCAACTACAGCGTGGGAATACGTTGTGAGGAAATATATCTGTTCCCAGACTAGTATAGTATAATATCTGGGGTACAGTTTATCGAGTTTTTTAATGGTTGCACGGTTAGGTTGGTTTGAGGTGGCCATAGCAATACTATCTGCGCAATTGTGGAGATTGTTTGGTGAAGGTCTGTCTACCCCGCTAATGTACTGGTGCATTTTCAATTCAATTAGTTCGTTGCTCATTTGCAGAGCGATTTATACCTATCTGATTTGAACTTGACACATGTATGCAAATGTACGTAGGAATGTATGTACTTACCGTGTACCTGATAAATTACGTAGGTATAGCAACGTTTTTTTCTTTTTATTATCTCATACAGTTTCCGAGTTTATCGTCAGGGTTCAACGATATCACTTGAAATTAGTAAGGGAATATGTCAATGGTGTTGATAATGAGTGTATCTAATATGTAATTGTTCTATAAAGTCGATACAAGACCTAAGGCTGAAGTTATTGCTTGTTATTCTATGGTCTAAGATTTAAGAACCGCCGGTAGAGTTATAGTTGAGACATTCAATGCTCTGTCTGTGATGTATCAAAATTATTAAATACCTAGGTGAAAATAATCAGAACACACGAACTGCGAATAAGCGTCTCTCAAGCCTCAGACTAACCCTCAGGGTCAAGGGTATGATATACTATCAACTTATGCAATTAACAAAACTATTCCACTTTCACTACAACCACTGATAACAAGAAGTAATGTTAGCTACTGTTTGTCTTTCTTATCAGTTCGAACTTACCTCTCCAGTCGCTTTCCACTGGCCGTTGAACACTCCTACATTGTTCCTGCCTATTCCCAACTCTTTGAGGAAGCTGTACTTAGGGTCGTCGACCAGGTAGGACATGGTTCTCGAGGCAAAAGCTGCGGGAGGCCTCAGAGCGAAAACGCGACACAAAATGCGACTCATCGGCGCAAGTGTTATCCTGCGAATGACCCGAGAAGCAACGGCCGTCTCACAAACAGCTATCTTATTTGTGAACAATTATTTCTGACTTATCAGATAAAGTTGTCAAGTCAACAGTGCTCGCTTGCTCGAATTTAACTGTTGGTATTTACTTGGAATTACCAAATAACCTATAGTATGTTTGTACGGTTTTGGCGTAGTTAGAAGATTGAGATGACCGTGATTTGTAGTTTTCGTTTCATGCACACAACATCCAACCTGATAGGTGATCAGGCCGTACTCAATAATCTATGCAGTTAGGAATAATAAATACACACTCACGACCACGCTCTGAAAGAGTGGGTATAAATAAGCAAAGTATTTCAGCAGGGTCTGAATAACCTTTAGCCATTGGAATAAGCCTTATATTAGGGTCAAGGAAATATTAGACTTATGCCATATTTCATTAAGAGGGTTTTGGTCCGGAGATACAATAATTAATATAGACGTGCATTGTAGACGTAAGTGAATTTGATGTTTATGTTTGATACAGCTTTCTACAATAGACAGTGCATTGCTAAAAGGTAGGAATACGCAATGCTGAGAATAAAAGCAGCTGGTTACATTCTATAAGTCCTAAATAATCCAAGAATGACTTCAGTTTCTCCGCATTACCATTGGGGGTTGTTGGAGAAACATTGACTTAAATTTAATAATGCCAATCAGCTTTGTATTCCAATATAAAAGTTAAAAGTAAAAAAAGTTAAGATTGGTATAAAGTATATTTTATTTACACACCAAATATAACAACTTTTGCAACAGCATTCTAAAGAAAATACAATTACTCAACAACATAAATAACAAATTGGAAAGATATAACTTACTCATAACATAAAGCATACCTACTGTTAAGTTTTCATGGCATATGAGGTATTCTAATTGTTCTTAATAAAGTACAGTTTACATCTTTAATTGAAAGAGAACACAACTTAAAATGCAGTCCATCTATCTATACACTGTCTACACTCTCATCACATTATACTACAAAAACTAGAAGATTTATAGTCTATAGTTCCTTCGCGTATTTCTTTCGCCTTGTGTGCTAAGTATGTGTTCTCATCTCGCTTCACCATCCACTCTGGCAGCGGCTTCTCCCAGTTATCAGGTGGAGAATCTCTTTTCTTCCATGTGTCGTTTCTATAATGTGATCGTAACCTGGCCATTCTACGCTCCTTCTCACTTTCTACTAAGGCTCTCTGAAAGACAATTTTATAATATAACAACTTTATATTGTGCTGTCAAATACATATATAAATATAGAGTATTGCTTCCTATTGTTTAACTTTGATTACAAAACTTTAAACCAAGTTAATACTAGATTGTAATTATAGATATACATTTGCGTCCTTCAATCCTTTTTGGAGGGGACAGTACCATGGAGACACAATAATATCTCCTAGGTATTTATTAAGTATAACTGTTTCCAAGTAATATTGTAATATATGGTATCTCTATCTATAAGTTCTATGCAGACAGAATGCTAGTTGGAAACCATCAATTTAGTTTCTAAAAAACCAAAAACTAAGTCGGCAAAATTGTACACTCACTGCTGCTTTGATATCTTTTTCTTCAGTCCATTTCTCACAGTTGTCATAATCTTTTCTCCAAGAATTACAGTCTAGAAATTCTCCATAGATAAAATATTGATGGAATCTGGTACGAAATCCTATGCATTCCTTGTATTCATCCCAATATACATTGCAGTCTCTTATCTGAAATTAGCAAAGAAAATATTGAAGACAAATTATAAGAACCAGAAGTAAAAAATTAAGTATAGAGAAGATGGGAAGGATTCTGCTAATTTAAATAAGTAGTAGTCATCTACAATCTGATCAAGAGCTAGCCATATAAAGGCACTAGATGCTATAAAGTTATTAGAATGACACTATATCACTAGGAATATATTGACAACCCTAAGTAAAAATTCAGGAGCACATTACTGACTTTTTCGTTTTATGAGAAATTCAACATCTACTGTTTCGTTTTTTGCCCTAATTATTTCATAATCCATCTTACGTGTTTAAAACAAATTGTATAAAAGATCAAATACCGTTTTGGGCTCTGCTATATAATTTACAATTTTCGATTAATTTTTTGCTTGGAGACGTCGATATATTAGAATTAATATGATTTTTATAGCATTATATAAGACATAGTTTTGAAATTCTGAATATTTGCGTATATAACCTGTTGTAAAAATGCTGTGTGTAAGTTACAGTTTGAGATAGCTATGAAATTAAACTTCGGATGTTAAGGTTAGGTTATTTTTCCTTATCCGATAAATGTTTATATATCTAAAGCATCTCACCATATATTCTTCTTCCGGAGTTAAAGCATCAGGTTCATTTTTAACTTCTTCACCTTTAGATTCCTTGTTTTCAGTCATTATAATGAATTAAATAACTTATTTACAGGTTATGTAATGGAGAAATATCAATACAAAAGTAAATAAAATATTCAATTATTAATTCCTCAGTCTGCATTAAATCTATAGCATAACCAGAGAATTAATTAATAGCAAAAATCACTTAATTATTAAAACAAGTAGGATTTAGATAAAATAATCAACTTCTGTCTGTGTGCGGATAGTCAATCTTAACTATCGTGCTATAGGTAACATCATTTTACTAATGACGAGTATATTGAAGATAATACTTTATTGTTTGCTATTATTTACATTACATTAAAAAAGGAAAGCAATGTTTTTAACTATATGATTAATTAGAAAACCTTTCCATTCTGTTCAGGAATTCGTACTTCTTCATTCCATGTGCGCGAGTTTCTGTGGTGCGTTTGCTTAACATCTGATTAAAACCTGAAACGAATTATTTAGGTCACTTAAACACAACATAAATCATTTTTATATTTAAAATATATTAATATAATTTTAAAAATATATTTAAAATTTCAAAATGACTCTGATTTTCTTTCTCCCTTGACTTGGAAGAATAAGCACTATATTTACTTAGCCATTGAAACATTGAACTGATTAATTATTGATCATCTGAGTTGTCCGTCTTGTTTATTTATGTAAATATATGTAGTAATTTTAAAATCAAAATATATAGTTTTAACATTGCAAGAAAAAGTGAATTACGATACAGTTATAATATATGGATATACAATAAAAAAGCATGAGTAATAAATGAATTCTACAGTAAATTCTTTGTGGAATGAAAAAACTTCGTCAGCATAGCAATTACTTATTGCTTTTCTTATACAGCATCCTTACAAGAATTGGTGTCTTTTAATGAACAGTTGGATGTAATAAACATAGTTAGAAACTTCTTCAGATTGTTGTAAATTGGAATTTGTTGAACACAACATGAATAGTGAGTCTGAATTCAGTGTTTCTGAGTTTGATTCGTTTATGGATGTCTTCCGATTAACGCCTGGTGACCCTCTAGATACATTTGGTGAAATGTGGTACTCTGTGTTTCTATGGTTTCTGTGTTCTTCAATTATAATTCATATTTGTGCAGCCATTATTGCTTTTGGTACACTGCGTAAACACAAGTATGGCAAATTTTTCCCAGTATCCCTCATTGTCATGGGTGTTATTAATCCAGTGACATCTGGTATAGTGAGCAGTGCAGCTGTGGTCTTCATATATCGTGCTGCTAACTTGGCAATGCCTCCCATACATGCATTGATTTGGGGTGTTGGACAAACAATATTGAGCGCTGGAATAGGGTTCACACGAATATTGGCAACATTATAGACATATTCAGTAGATTTGAACATATTTAGGTTGTGGATTGTTATACCAAAACATTCTAATTATGCTATTTGTTTACGTACCTACCTAGATCTCATAATGTGATGTGATATTCATTATTTATTTTGATGTAAACTATGAATCTCGAAAAGTGTTCTTTGTTTTTAATAAGAAAATATAATTATAACTATGAATATGTAACTTAATATGTAATGTGTAAGATTACTAATATAATATAAATGACCTATATAAATCTTTTGGGTTTTACTGTAATTAAACTTTAGCGAAGTAGTCTCTGTGTTACCCCTTTACTAATTTACTTATGCTGTTCTTATACAGCATCACTTGTCACTTTTGGCCAAAATTATTCTAAAGAAGAAAATATTTTAAATGAAAGCAATTTTATTGCTTTTAATATTTTATGGACATATAGCTCATTCAGATGAATGAATATTATGGGCGTATACAAAATACTCATATTTTTTATCATTTCGAGTGATAGGCATTTATTCTAATGCTGATTCCTTATACTGTCTAACTCACCCACCAACCAAAACTTACCCATTTCACAATCAACAGTGGTCACAACCAACGTCACAATGTAAAACATATGAGCATGCAAAGATAGTGTGTCAATTTTTTTAAGCTATGAGCCATCACTGAGAACTTTTTAATAAACACACAGTTAAAAGAGTATTTATTGCTATTCCCAAAATACACGAAATCATTTACATTTTAAACTTCATTCAAAGACCAAACTAATGAACTATTTTTTATGATTTTCTATGTACATTTACGCAATCAAAACATTTGCGATATGCACCAACCATAGTGAGAAAATACTATGAGGAAAACTACCTATACCTCGAAACAAATAGGTAAGCTTTTATTAGGGCGACACGGTAATCATCTCTCAAATTACGTACCTATTGATAATTGGTTAACACGTGGGTTGAATGAATGTGACCATAAAATTTTATTTCGACATTCCCAAGACAGACACGTAAACCTCTAACTACACCGCAAGCATTAATGGTCGCGATGTGTAGGTATTATTTAATAAGTTAATAATATACTATAGTTATAACACAGGTTATAATATAATACCTATTCGATTTGGCGATCTACTTCTACTACTGTTGAGATGTAGAGGCAACAATAAAGAACGAGTGTAGGTATTTGTAATATAATACGTATTTTGATTAGGTATATCGTAATTCAATACAATTCCTTTCACTGAAATACGTAGACTAAAAATTGCGTAGCAATGTTCATATATTCATGTCCTTCATTTCCTTTCGGGTTGAACAGAAGCTTGAGTCATGAAAACAGCTCCCGAGTCACTAATTAGCGTGAATATTGGGTTCATTGTGTCATACGGAACATTGGTGACAGGTTGCTAGCCCATCCGCCTAGAATTTAGCCCATCGAATAGATTCCCTACGATATATACTGGGAAGAACGACAGCTAGTTAGGATTCTTTTTACGTCCCAGCTACAAGCGTAGCAGCACAGATAATAAAATACTACAGTAAGGTAAGTAGTATAAGTAAGGTAGCAGTGTGAGTAAATCAAAACAGATTTGTCGTTCATGATGGCGAATACGATACGAAAATCTCCTTATCAAGTACCTAAGGCGGGAATATATGGATTTATGTATAATACCTATAATTAAAGTAGCTATGTTATCGTTAAATCTATTCTTTAAAAAATACAGTGACGTTGCTTGTTACAAGTACAACGAAGATGTTAAATAAACATGACAACGCCGCAAAGCGCTTTACGAATGTACGCGATAGTCGACACTTACTAAACTATGGACACAGATAATATAATACTAGAGATCCCGCCACATAAGGTGGCAGTAGCCAAACTTGGAACTAAATTTGACGTTACCGCCATTGCGTGTTATTTTGTATGAAAGGTAAATTTAGTATTACCAGCGTTGTGTTTTTTGCCCACTCTTTGTAATTTTTATGTTTGTTAAGGGTGATTATAATAAATTGATTTCCGGAGTTTCTTGTTAGTTCTTCTCCAAGCTAGGGTCTCCGCTGATCTAACCTCGGTAAAAAATATGTAAAGACAATGCTCAGTGCCATGTTTGAAATAATAGTTTTAAGAGATTCGCGATTTATACTCATGATATAAGATATAAGGGTGTGTATAAGATTGATTGCAGCTGTGGGAAATCCTACGTCGAACACACTAAACGGTCTATTGCGGACAGAGTGAAGGAACACATAATATATGTAATATATAATAAGAAGGATAAGTCCCGTTAATTATTAATCATGTTTGAAATAGTTTAATAAACATATTTTGACTTTGATATATTAATTTGTTTTATTTGAGTTTATAGCTCTGCAACCAAAGACCGTTACAAATGAAACCTATAATGTATCGAGCCGTATGGCACAGTGAGTGCTAGTTTTGGCGTGTTTACTGGTAACACTGAATTACGCGACTGTGGCGACGCCTCCAACTGCCACCTTATGTGGCGGGATCTCTACAAAATAACACGCAATGGCGGTAACGTCAAATTTAGTTCCAAGTTTGGCTACTGCCACCTTATGTGGCGGGTACTCTAGGAGCTAAGAGTCTAGAAGTCAATGGAATCATTTAAGCGATGGCGAAGCAAACTGTCACGAATGTTGGACAAATCTATGCGTCGAATACTACGGTCACAGATAATATAATACTAATATACTACAGTAATAATATAATGCTACGGTGAGGGACAACATCGTGAAGAAACCTACCTGTTCTCCGAACAGGTAATAGTGCTTGTAGTTGGCGACATGGCTGATCACCTGTCACATTGAGTACTGACTATCTGGTCAACCCGTGGGTTCGAGGAGGCCATAGGATAACTACCTTCGCAATTGCGGAGATGGACACCTAAACCTCTGACTACCCCACAAGGGTTTACTTCATATCTGTAATTATCTGTCTTTAACTAATGTGTATAAATTTAAAAGAGAATCACGTGTCTTTATGTTGTGTTGATGGAAATTACCTTTATTTAAACCTACATTATGTGTGGTTTCATTTTATGTTGTCGTACTGTCTAATATTCATGCTAATAAGTGACCTACATGTTATTGGATACTGTAGGTTCTGTCCACCGTGAAACGGATTATAGGACGTGAATCTGTAGGTATACTAGCAATTACTGATATTTTACTAAAAGCGACCGATAAAATCACATCTTTGTTGCCCTGTATGGCTCTATCTACCCCGAAAGGGATAAATGGTCGTAGGGTAACGATTTCGTCGCATTTATAATATAGATTTTTCATATATTGTTTGTAATGAACTTAAACATAAGTTTTCCTTCTGTAACCTTAGGATATAAAATTATGGATTACAGTTTGTAGTTAGATACTGAATTAATTTACGACGTTGAGATTTGTCATCCCGTGCTAGTCTGGGACGTAAAAAGAAAGCTAACTAGCTGCTCTTCTTCCCAGAATGTCGTAGATGGACAACGGGTCAATGGAATCTATTGGACGATGGCCTAGCCACCTGTCACCAATGCTGCTTTATTACATTACAACCCAATCATTACCTAAAAGATATTTATATAGCCGAGCTTCAATCCACCCCGAAAGATCTTAAAAGACGTGGAAGTATGTAGAGATCCCGCCACATAAGGTGGCAGTAGCCAAACTTGGAACTAAATTTGACGTTACCGCCATTGCGTGTTATTTTGTATGAAAGGTAAATTTAGTATTACCAGCGTTGTGTTTTTTGCCCACTCTTTGTAATTTTTATGTTTGTTAAGGGTGATTATAATAAATTGATTTCCGGAGTTTCTTGTTAGTTCTTCTCCAAGCTAGGGTCTCCGCTGATCTAACCTCGGTAAAAAATATGTAAAGACAATGCTCAGTGCCATGTTTGAAATAATAGTTTTAAGAGATTCGCGATTTATACTCATGATATAAGATATAAGGGTGTGTATAAGATTGATTGCAGCTGTGGGAAATCCTACGTCGAACACACTAAACAGTCTATTGCGGACAGAGTGAAGGAACACATAATATATGTAATATATAATAAGAAGGATAAGTCCCGTTAATTATTAATCATGTTTGAAATAGTTTAATAAACATATTTTGACTTTGATATATTAATTTGTTTTATTTGAGTTTATAGCTCTGCAACCAAAGACCGTTACAAATGAAACCTATTATGTATCGAGCCGTATGGCACAGTGAGTGCTAGTTTTGGCGTGTTTACTGGTAACACTGAATTACGCGACTGTGGCGACGCCTCCAACTGCCACCTTATGTGGCGGGATCTCTAGATAACATTCTGAATGACAATATCTTATTGCCTACTGGTATAGTCTGGCTAATGAAAGTAGATACTGAAAAAGCGCGGCAAATTTAAAAAATATTAGCATTGCAACCCTAAAATAAAAAGGAAAGTCGGAACAACTCACTTTGATACTTTGACATTTATTTTTATTTTACTAGTAGATGCTTCACATTTTGTCCGCGTTATGACGTGATTAAAAGTAGCTTATATAACTTGTTATCTCTTTATTAACTCCATACCAAACATCACACGGATACGTCACTCCATTGTAGGGTATTAAAGGAACAAAAAGAACAAACAAAAAATAACTAATACGAATTTGTACTTACTTAATTAAAATAAAAAAATATCAAGACATTTTGACCGTACTAACCTAACCTAACTATACGCAAGTCAACCATAAAGAAACATCAACAACACGCCATCTTCGGCGTCAGAAATAGGAATACCATACACTGATTCTGATTTTACCAAATTTTTCGGAAAACAGATACAAATTTATTTTCTTTAAAATATAATTGCCAAGTTTTTCTCTACCTAATTAGTTAAGATATAGTGTACCTAATTACTTAAGCTATTTATTAGACCAACGTAAGGCTTAGTGTAGCTCTTGAAATGATCCAACACGTACATACAGCTTGGCAAAAAAGAGTAGAAAATAATGGGGGCGCCACTAAGTTTTTTCATGGCAACCCTTAAAGTGGACAACCTAGTCTTGGTACTTAGTACATAGAAGTATTATTTGTGTAACATTATGGGCATTCATGACCGTTTATCCTTTAAGCCTGTTCATTTGAAGCTTTTTCATCAAAAAATGTGAATATGCGCTTTTTCCTGAACCTAGTCGTCATAATCATCATAATTCATAGGACTGAAAAGGGAGACAAAAAAAAACACATTTCAGCTAAGGCATGTCCGACATTTTAATTTATATTTTTTATATTTAGTGTTATTTTATATTTAGTGTTTAATGTATACTAAAAATACTAAAATAATTAAAAATACTCAAAAGTATCAACTTCATTAATGCGCGCCACAGTACTGAACAAAGATGTAAACATAACCCTCGTGTTCGAAGTTTATTGTATAATATTACACTTATCTCGTATGCAAGCAATTCACAATGGTTTATAGTTCATCAAGTAATGCATTTACCAACTATATACAACAAAATAAACGTTCAGATACCGGTCATTTTAGCAGTTCTTTGATAAACATCGTCCACATCCGAATAGATTTGTCCTTTTTTTCCGCCAGACATTTATTATAAACTTTGTAAATCACACTCCTGACATCACTTTGGATAGTCTTATTCATTTTAATTAATTTTCCACGTATTTAAATAACCGTTTTATGGTAAGAGTTTATTTGAAACAAATATTTGGAAATTTGACATCACTTTGTTTACATAATTATTTTTTATTTTTTAAGGTTGCAAGATCACAAATAAAAGTTTACGTTTCTAGACGTTTTTGCCAAGCTGTACGATACTTATTTTCGATTAACACAATTTTAGCTTACGTACAAATTTTTAAAACTCATTTTAACAAAATGTTTTAGATGATGTATAGATGTATAACACTAAAATGTCTAAATTATAACAGATGTACCTACTGTACATTCTTATATACTACTGAAGAAAATTGGCATTTAGCGTTTCCATTACACAAGAGCTTTCGTGCAAGTTATGTCATACATTTGGTCTCGATGCAAATTGAATGATCGAAAATATGTAGATCTTACTTTCAAGATACATACCTATATCTACTGTACTGTAGTATTATATTATCTGTGCCTATATAACAGCCGATAACGGAAGCAGAGGATCTAAAAAATAATGGTATAGCAGCTGTAGAACCGTGGGGGTAAATTACTGATTTGTTTGTCAAAAAAAACGGTATAATCTCAATAGAGGGGAATCCACTTCGCAACTTCGCGATTACGACCATTAAGCGTTGCGGGGTAGTCAGAGGTTCAGGTGTTCATCTTTGCAATTGCGAAGGTAGTAATTCTATGGCCACCTCGAACCCACGTGTTGACCTTTTGGTCCAAATCTACTAATGCCTTTTCGCAGTTCAATATCAGATCAGTAATAGAGTGAAGTTAGTAGTGGATTAGCAAAAGTGACAAATTTCGCCATTTACTAAGCGAAATCTGTCAATTTTACTGATATCAATGGTGAAATTTGACTTTACTGATCTGGTATTGATATCGAATTGGTATACTTTGGCCCCAGATAGTACTCAATGTAAGAGACAGACTATTACCTGTTCGGGGAACAAGTAGGTTTCCTGACGAAAGTCAGTAGAATTCCCTCCCTCACCGTAGTATACGGAGCATTTCGCAAATGTATCTTTATTGTAAATATGTATAAAGAAAATCACAGAAAATATTTCCATTACTATATGCTCGGAGGTTTGAATCCTGTACTCACTGATGCAGTCAAGCCGTCATCGACTGAGTTAAGCAGACTTTCCAACTTCTCACTATCTCGTAAGAGGTTACAATCGGTTACCATCAGGGGGATTTCACCAAAGCAGTTTCAAATAAAATAATATGTTATTAACAGAAAACTGTATTAAAGACAATCAACTCTAAAATAATAAACATAACACGAAAATGAACAATATAAACATTGTTTTTACTAAATACTTTTTTCACGGCCATCTGTGCTGATGCGTCGAGATTATTTACCTCTGTGGGTTGCAGACTTCGTCGCATACCTCTAAGGTTATTATTTAGTATGTTTCCATATTTTTATCAATGATAAGTACTTCTGTCCATATCATTGAATTTATTAATCTTCTCTTGCAAATTTCTCGTTTCGGACGTAGCTTCATTGAATGCTTTTTTCAACTTATTGATTTCTTCAGTTGTACTTGTACAGTTTCGTTGCAGCTCTGTGACTTGGAATGGGCCCTCGAACTTCAAATTTTCTTTAGCAGAATCATCTGTTAAACTAGATATGCAACTTGAATTGTGTCTTTGATCTGTGCTGCTATCGCCCATACATTTAGCAGCTCCTTTAATGATATCTTTCAGTTGATTTTGATTTTGTTCCAGAATTGACCGTTCTTCATTGAGTAACCGAATTTCTTGTTCTAATGCAGCCAATTTGGCTTCTTTGTCTGCTAACTGGTTTACATAAGATTGTATTTCTTTTTCTTTGTTTGCTAAGGTTAATTTGAGTTCAGCTATTTGCCCAGATTTTTTCATGATTTCTTTTTCTAAAGTTAAATTATTGCTTTCGAGCATATTAATTTCAGACGAAAGGTTCTCGCATCGTTCTAACAAATTAGATTTATCAACTTCCTTCTGAGTTAATATGTTTTTAATCCTCCTTATTTCTACAATATATTGCTGTAATTTTTGCTTTAATTCACTTGCCTCTTTGTATGATGAATCATGATCTTTTTTTATACTTTTTAAGGTCGAATCCAAGTTTGATATTTTATTTTGCAAGTGCTTGTTCTCTATTATTGACCCTTCCAATGTATCCTTAAGTTGTTCCATTTCAGTATTCACTTTACTTTTAGTATCGTAATTATGTTTCAATTTCTTCTTTAATTCACAAATTTCATTTCTTAACTGGGAAATAGTGGCTATCTGTGCATCGTTTATCTGTCCCAATCTACAAACAAATTTCGTTTTATCCTCCAATTCTACAGCTAATTTATCTCGTTCTTCGTAACATTCTTGAATGTTTTGTACGATCTTTTTATTTTCTTCCTGTAAACATTTCATATCATTTTGCAAAGTCTTACACCTTCTTTCTGAATTTTTCAATAAACCTAGAGTGTGAAAATATTTCTTTTGTACTTCTAAATACTCTGCATGAAGTTCTTGGTTTGTGCGTTCAGAATCCATTTGTACTTGTCTACAATGGAGAGATACTACTTTTTCTTTATTCAAATCTTTCTTTAACATTTGTACCTGTGAGTACAAGAAATTACATTTGTTTGTTAGCTCCTCCAAACAAACTTTTTTATTATTGTCTCTTAATTCATCAACAGAATGGTTTCTTTGCAGCTCCTCAATCTCTTTCAATTTAATCGCCAATTCATGCCTAAGTTCATTGATCATTTCGTGGGCCTCTTGTAATTTCTTTACGTATTTGTAATTATCATTTCTCAGTTGTTTTATATCCTCGTTTAATTTGCTAATATAATTCTCTCTTTCTAACTCATTATTAGTTAGTGGAGAATCTTCAGATATAGGTGGCATCCAATTTTTATTTTGGGATAATTGTTGGTTTAGTTTGATATTGTCCATAGTGAGTTGTTTAATTTCTTCAGTGAGACTTCTTATAATATCTTCATAGCTCCTTTGTCCAATTTCATTTTGGTTTACCTCGTCAGTAAATTCTTCCGATTGCTTATTATTATCTTGTGCATAACATTGACATATTTTTAAGTTATTATTTAGAGTGTTTGTCAATTGTGAAATCTTTTCATGCGCTGTAGTATTATCATTGATAAAACTATTGTTATTGTTGAATTCTTGTTTAATATCTTTTACGCTGTCAGCTTGCAATGGGTCGTGTTGAGTACTTAGTCCTTCAGTTTGTGTAGATGCGCCAATACGTTCATTTAGAACAGAAAATGAACCAATAGAAGTTTCTTTTGTATATGATGATTTACATTGACAATCACCAGTTAAACTTTTGGTAATAGAATTAGTTTCGAGTACTGATGTTTGTCCTTGGTTTTGGTTTGGAGGTCTCAAGACTTTCCTTAAGCTCGCTATGTTTGTGCTAAATTCTTCATTAAGGGGTCTGCACTTTGCTTCTAATTCTAATAAATTAGTTTCCATGATTTTTATGTGTTCATGTAATTGTGTGTTTTTCGCGGAAAGATCTATAGCTGTTGACATGGCCTTATGTTGTTTCTGCAAACACAGTTGCATTGCAGTGTTC
>JAMBLF010001170.1:0-138327 GCA_030578115.1 Leucoptera coffeella | reverse complement strand
TGTCGTTCATTCATATAATTAACCATTATTTCCACTTGAAATCAGTTAGGTATTTATAAACACAAACTGTTTCTAAAAGTCATGCTTTCTGCTTGGTTTTTTTAGATGTTTTTCCGCGAGCTTTCTCAATTTATATTCATTTTTGTTATATGGAACATAAAATTCAGTACAGAAGTTGAATACCAATAATTTATTCGAATTAAACAGTTTTCGCAAAAACCACCTTGGTTTGTCTTTATTTTAGAGCTTAGTAGAAAATAGGTACGTAAATAATATACTCCGTTGTCTACTGCCTCCTTGTACCGTATATAGATTGTTAGATAGCTTTACCTTCTCACAAAGTCATAGGTGTTGACTAGGGTTTCATTAATTAATTTATTTATAATAGTATTACATACCTTACAGGTAAAGCTATTGAGTATGTAACATAATATAATAATTACACAAATCATTAATTAATCAAATAACTTCATCATGGCTTTGGCAAACTTGTCCAACCCACACAAAAAGATATAAATGTTTACCGAGACTGTGTTAAGAATTTATTTTATTATATTCATGAAATTCAATCTGAAATGCAACCTTATCACATAATTTTGTTTTACACATTGTCTATTAAAGTTTCAAGTAGAATGAAGAGATAAAAACTTTTAGTGAAATATTAACTGTCTAAACATTCTATTCACTCATAGGAAATTAAGGTCATGATGTGTGTGTATTTTATATGTATTATTGTTAATTTAATACTATTCCTGTGCTAATCCCAGATTAGCACAGGGATAGTATTAAATTAACAATAATGCTATCTAGCCGCTAAGTCAAAAGAATGCTATCTAGCCGCCTTATATGCTTCCTGGCATGTCGTAGGAGGTGAATAAGGGACTAGGGGTAAATTGAATTTATTGGGCAATGGAAGCAATGTTCCATAATGACATTGCAACTGCAATATTCATGCTAAAAAGTGACCTAGGACATCTCATATCTCTGAGGTTCTGTTCACCCCAAAAGGTTGAAATTCATATGACTGTATAAGATTGTTTCAGATACTCCTAACGTCACCCTTTATCAATATAGCATCTATCTGACTGTTATATTATGTCTTATTAGGTCAGCCCCTATAAGCTGAGTGTGAATTAGAAGATGTATGAGTGTCAATGACGCCAAAGTGCTCTGTCAGGATCGGTACAAATGGAGATCCGTGATCTCTCCCTACTCCTCTACAGGGAATTAGGTGTGATGTGTTTGTATGTATGTCATCATCAATCAGCCTATATCAGTCTACTGCTGGACGTAGGCCTCTCCAAGGTTACGCCACAAAACTCGATCACTCGTGGCCCTCAGCCAACCAACACCAACCTTTTTCAGTTCATCGGTCTATCTAGCAGGGCGCGTCCTACACTACGTTTACCAAGACGCAGTCGCCATTCGACAACCAATTTGCTCCAACGGTCGTCGGTTCTGCGACAAACGTGACCGGCCCACTGCCACTTCAGCTTGCTACATCTATAGACAATGTCTACGACTTTGGTTCTCTGCCGGATAATCTCGTTCCGGACTCTGTTCCTTAACGAGATACCCAGCATCTAACGTTCCATTGCTCGCTGAGCGTCATGTAATCGGTAAGCCATGTATGTATAAGATTGTAATTTTTAATTTCAGCGTACAGCTACTGCGCCGTCTACTATAATGCGAGCTGTATCACCACAAGAGCCTAGTGGTGATTATCCTGACTATGAGAGGAATAACCATACAAACCATACACACACTCAAAACATCCATACTATGCCTTATCATACCAAGAATGAAATGAAACCTGAACCCCCAAAGACTTATGACAACAAGCTTTTGAAGAAATCACATGCAAATATAGTACCGCAAGCAACAACTATGCTATTAAGTGACAGATTCAATACAAACGTCAAGAAGCCCACAGTAATAGATAATATAGTGGTGAAAAAACGGTTAGTTGCCGTAGAAAAGTGTGAATATAATGTTGTTCCAAGCAAGAAACTACGTCTGAATCAAACCGAAATAATGGACGTCGAACCAGATGTCAATAAAAGTATAACGGAAGAATATAATTTATGTTTTGATTATGATTACGGTGAAAACGTACAGGTTGATGATTTAAAATCCGTTTATGAAACGTCACAAGGTGAACCAACAAAATTAGTTGATAGTAATAATAATCAAAATAATGAGTCTGAAATAGCTGAAACGGTAACAAAAGACGGTTTTATACCATTTCTACCTAATGAAAATGCATTGAATAGTAACGATTTGAGATATATATTGAGATCGAGAAAACTAACTACTGGCAAGTATTATCACACAGTTATTTTTAAACACTCTAAATTTATGCTCATTTTACTATGTGGGACTGGGTTGTATCATGATAAATTAAAATTAATAAAAACGTAATTACCTTGAATCTTGAGTCTTCCCATGACCACGGCCGCCCATGCAACTGGGTCGAAACCTGGGGTGAAATAAAGATATTCATATCACATTTTATTTAATTTATCATGATATGACCCGGGCCCTTACTCCACTAACACATTGTAGGCACAAAATTACTTCAGTAACGAAACAGTGCACTAAAGTATTACTGTATTGGTACTGAAGTAATATTGTGCCTAAAATGCATTAGTGGAGTAAGGCCCCGGTCTCACATAGTAAATAAATAAAATATATATTATCACATATATCTAATGCAACCCTCCACACTGTCACTCGTGCAAAAGCATTTAAAACTTTGACTCGTCACTATATATTCTTTTCTTTTTTTTTCATTTATTTAGGATACAAACAGTTACATAAAAGAACTTAAACTAAACATAATATTAATTCTAATTTAAACCTACAGTATCCATAAAAATAACAAAACTACTTTGCTACCAATACAATAATAAATAACAATATACAAAATATAACACAATCTTATAATGTTACGCCTAATATTTCCTTGACTTTTCTCTTAAACACAGGGAGTGAAACGTCCCATACGAAATTTACATTCTATGGAAATCATATATAATATCTCTATGACTCATATGGAAAGTAACGTTATTGCATAAGTAAAGCGCTGCTTTAGGACCAATTTGTAATATCGAACTCTGTTCTACTTTATGTGCGATATATTTTTCTTGTATAAAAGTTCTCTGCTTCTACTTACTGATTCTAAGTATGTTATTTCAGATCCTTATTTAAATGGTGAAAAGAAGAAAGTTTCCTTTGATTTAAGCAATTTAATGAACAATAGTATAGGACAAGACAATTTAGTAAGTATTAATCACTACATAATATAAAACAAAGTCGCTTTCTTTGTCCCTATGTCCCTTTGTATGCTTAAATCTTTGAAACTACGCAACGGATTTTGATGCGGTTTTTTTAATAGATAGAGTGATTCAAGAGGAAGGTTTATATGTATAATAACATCCATTAAATAGTGGAGTAGGCTATATATTTTATACCCGTGCGAAGCCGGAGTGGGTCGCTAGTAAATTGATAATTATTAAAATAATACCCCTTGCCATGTGGACCTTAGACCCAAGTCCACTAATAACAATACATTTACGAAATACGTCGAATACTACGGTGAGGGAAAATATCGTGAGGAAACCTACCTGTTCCCCGAATAGGCAATAGTTAGTGGCTATCTACTATCTGGTGAACACGTGAGTTCGAGGTGGCCATAGAATTACTACCTTCGCAATTACGGAGATAGACACCTGAACCTCTGACGACCCCGCAACGGTAAATGGTCGTGAACGCGTATGCCTTTTTTTGCCTATCTACCTATCCCGAGGGATAGGCAGGTTTCCTCACGATGTTTGCCCTCGCCACTAGTATACGTCCGTTGGAGCAAAGCGGTTCTCAAATGGCGACCGCGTTTTAAACGTAGTGTAGGACGCCCCCTTGCTAGATGGACCGATGACCTGAAAAAGGTCGCTGGTAGTGGTTGGCTGAGGGCCACGAGTGATCGTGTTTTGTGTACCCTTGGGGAGGCCTACGTCCAGCAGTGGACTGACATAGGCTGATTGATTGACTTGTTACAGCCAAAATACCCAAACGCAAACCTACCTCAAGTATACTGTATAGATGTATTAAGAAAAATCAACGGTAACGAATTGGATACGAACCTTCTGTACATCATTTGCGATTTGGATAGCTTGATAGAAGATTTTTCCATGATACAGCAGATCTTTATGTATGGTAAGTTACCACCTGTCACATTGGGTACTGTTCTGGTCAACAAGTGGGCTAGAGGTGGCCATAGAATTACTACCTGCGCAATCGCGGATAATGACACCTGAACCTCTGACTACACTGCAAAGGTTAATGGTCTACTTAGTAGCTGTTGTTCTCACTGACATGTCGTAAGAGGCGACTAAGGGACTAGGGGTGTATGAAATCTATTGGGCGATGGGCTAGCGACCTATCACCAATATTCCATATGACATCACGACCACAATAATAAGTAAGTCCACTAATGCTTTTGCATAATAATAAATCAATATCAGATCAGTAATAGTGTGAAGTTGGTAGTGGATAACCAAAATTGTCAAATTTGGCAATTTTTTAAGCATATTTGACACTTGCCGAATTCGAATTCAATAAAGATCAGTAATAGTGTGAAGTTCATAGTGGATTAGCAAAAGTGTCAAATTATAACACTTTTGCTAATCCACTACCAACTTCACACTATTACTGATCTTTATTATCTGATTTGTGTTAAAACGCATTAGTGGACTAAGGCCCCTGGTTAACACGTGGGTTCGAGGTGGCCATAGAATTACTACCTTCGCAATTGCGGAGATGGACACCTGAACCTCTGACTACCCCGCAAGGGTTAGGGTCGTGAACGCGTTTGTCTTTGTATTGTCTTAGCTAAGTTAAGGGCATGCTTTGATGGTTTGGACATGTTATGCGGATGAATGATATAGTAGATTGACAAAAGGAATATTTGTGAGTGAAGTGGAAGGGCGGTTATGTAGGGGTCGGCCTAATAAGATTTTTGATAGTCAGATAGACGCCATATTGAAAAAGGGTGACGTTAGAAGTACTCATAACCGCCGAGTGTGTATGAGTGTCAAAGAAGCGATAGTGGTTTTTCAGAATAGAGACATCTACATATATACACAGTACGTACATACATACAATGATAAAAGTGATAAACGTACTTAGATGTTAAATACATATTATCTAATCTAGTATAAAAACTACTAATATAACATAATTACATATTTATTTTTATTATGGCGGGGTAGTCAGAGGCTTGAATGCCCATCTCCGAAATTTCGAAGGCATGTTAGGTATGGGTCATTCCAAGCCCGCATATCACTAGATAGACAACACCCAACGTGATAGGTAGTGAACCGTATCGCTGTATATAAGCACTGACTATTTCCTATCCTGAGGGATAGGCAGGTTTCCTCACGATGTTTTCCCTCACCGTTAGGGACTGTAAATTATGTACGTAAATGAAAAATACATTTAAATTTCATTCATTGGTACATTGTACATATATAAGCAGTGAACACTTGTTTTCTTCCTTTTAGATTCGGACTGTTACCTCTACCTACCCCACTTAGTGCGTATAGACCTTGAAGTGCTGAGTAAAGGCGACTGCGGGGGTCGCAACAAGGTGCTGATCGCGAGAAGGGTGCTCAGACTTGTACAGGAGAAGTACAATCGCATAGTCGGTGAGTTGCTAGGCCTTTGCTAGACTTATGTACATTTTTTTTTATCTAAAGATACTATAATACCAATTGAACTATAGTCTATTCGCATTAAGTAAATAGGGACGTCACGATAATCAGAGGTCAAACTGACCAATGAGACGTGAGTAAATGAGAAAAGAAGTCACATTGACCAATAACAGACAACCCCTATAAAATCTCATTGGTTAAATCATGGAGACCTTGATGACGTCACTATTTTCTTAAAGCGAATATAATATAGCGTCTTAGTAAGTATATAAGAGTTGCGTTAAGGGTACTAGTCAACGTATATCACTACATAGTATAAAACAAAGTCGCTTTCTCTGTCCCTATGTCCCTTTGTATGCTTAAGGGTATTGTATTCCAAAAATAAATTCACGAACTGTCAAAAATCCGAAATTTCTAGCGCAGCGGCGCTGAGTACCGTGCGAGTAAGTGCTGTTTTTAGCGGCCGGACAGAATATTAAATTAATAAAACGTACATTATCTATCTAGCATAAAATAAACATTGTGTGATTCGACAATCCAGACCGACTTCTTAGCAGATATTCTCTGTCGAACGTGACAGATAGTTTTGATCATGACGACGCGCCGCCTACGAATATGTACCAGGGGCGCAGACTTTTAAAGGCGGGCTGTCGTACGAAAAATGTAAATGTCTCGATTTCCATACAGATTTCTTTTGATCCTGATAAACTACTATTATACTGTCAATTATTAGTTTGTGTTATGTAATGTCAATAATGATTTTGCTGAAATATTGGGTAAGTATTTGAATCGCGCTATCGCGTAGTTGTGATCGTAAATAATAGGATTTTACGGTTGTGATTTATACACTGGTTCTCGTTCTATCACCGAAGTTAAGCACAACGGAGGCGTGGGAAGTAATTGGATGGGTGACCATTTAAATTGTTCACGTGCTGTTGTTTTAGTGAGGGAGCTCGGTTTGGTTATGTAAGGACTTAGTAAATCATCTATTGGCTATTGATAATCAGGTAACGATTGGGATTCGACTCTACATCTGACTACCCCGAAAGGGATGTGAATGCATATTTTGTATATAGGTTTTTTGTATTCGTCTGTCGGGTAACGACACGACGCGACGTAGCCATATCAATCGAGATCGGCGGCAGCGACGTAATGTGAGCACAGTAATTTGTACCTATTCAGAATTATAAAACTATAAACAGAGATCCCGCGCACTCGTAGATAGATTTCAGTTACTTTTGTAACTACGATTTAATTATAAGCATTTTGTCACGATGATGTGTATTCTCGGCATACTCAAAACACATACACCTGACCTGACAAAGCGTACCTACCTACTTTATTATTTGTTAATTTGATATAGTAACAGTCTGGCGTATGAAAGTGGTAAGATGATTATTAGCTCTCAGAAACTGTAACTGTCAGCTATTTTTTTACGTTTTACGTTTCAGCTGCTGTAAAATAATAATAATAAATCGTAATAATTAAAAGCAATACCTTGGATATAAGAATGCTATAATAGCTACTTTTACGTTTTGACATATAAAACAGAAACTAATAATTGGTTGTGTAAAAGTGGTTTGTTAGACTCAAGAGAAATCTGTTTGGGAATCTAGAATTTCTTACATGTTTTAGTTTTATTTGTTATCGAACTTAGTGGATTTACATAACATTTAGTACTTGATATTATAACATATCAAATCATTCTTTATAGCGGTTTGTTGTAAATACTATGAATACATTTGATATCATTTCTAAACAGTATGCGTCAAGTTAGTTTACTATGTTCTCACAGATACCTACCACCTTATTCTAAAACAACATCGATGTTTTGTTATAGAAACAAGTCCGTGTAAAACAATTGCAGCCCCTTGTTTATCTCTGGGATAAATACTTTTGAGGTTACCTTTCTGTTTATATCTAAAATAAGTTAAAATCAAAGCTAATATAAGTCAATATCAAATCAGTATGATGAATTAGATTTCTTGCAGATAAATTGTTGTTATTTCATTTGTAAATTCTTATGCTATGAGTGACGAAGCATTTTTCTATAAATATCGATTCACAAAGCAATGCGGCGGGATAATAGGGGATATTTTATGTAATGTTATTTATGTTTGCGATATAAACAGGTTCCACACTACGATAGTTTCAAAAACACTGAAATAAATCACATCAAACTTGATATAACAAAATCATAACAAACTTTACTGTCATGGCGGATGCACGTTTCGTGTATCAATTGAATTGTAAACGAAACAATCACTAATAAATTATAAACAGGTTATTCAACAACTTATTATTTATTAATATATATTAAAAACATTGTAGTCATAAATATATACAAGTAATCAATATTTAAATAATTAATCACTTGTGGTAAATAATTGTAATTTTATAGTAACAATAAGAAATAGTGTATTGGAACGTACTTGAGTGAGTACTCTAACCCGACCTCTTGTAGGAGTCTGTGAGCCTAGTACTGCGCTTGTATTTTCGTATGGTTTTGAGCTGGAAAAGAACTTCGAAAAATATAATTTCTTCGATTTATGCGTAAAGTTTGACGAGGCAAACAAATACGTATAATAAATATGTTTTTTTTGGTGCGACCTCCAACTCCGTTATGAGAGCCTAGTGACCGAATTCGGATTTCGATAGCAATTTGTCTCTAAAAAATTGCTCCGCGGTCTACCCTTCTTGAGAGAGATGAGTCTGAGTCGTAAAAAAATCGAAATCTAACCAACTGTCGTTCTTTCCGTATATCTGTGCGGCACCGGTATAACCTATTCTGCAGTTCGCCAAATACTCAAATTCAAGTTGCCAAAGAGCATCCCAAATGTATATTTATGATTTCGAGCATCACAAATGCATACTTAACCTCTGACTACCCTGAATTCGGTAACGGTCGTAATGCATAATATATAGTTATGTATATATATAATTATGTATATGTGTGTGTGCATATATATATATATATAGCATAAATAACCTATCCTGGGGTTCACTAATTGCTGCCTACCTACTGTGAAGAAAGCTGAAGTGATGTCAGAATGTATCATGTATGTATTCTCAACTTCTTGTCATAATATCCGAAACATCAAGCGGTAAATCAAAATTATTTACATTCATTATCATGATTTTTTCATATCATGTCTGATATGTACCTGTCATATGCATAAATGACGCAAGAATAAATTTATATCAAATATGGCGTCGCATCAAGTAAAATACTTCTTAAAATATACATGTAGAATAAATCAACTTTAGCAGTTCACTTCGAAAGAAAAAAAACGCTTGTAATATAATAAGCAATAACCTCAAACACCAAAGTGATTACACATTGTTTTCCAAATTTCACTTATTGAACTAAGAAATAACTGATCTCGTGTGATTATCTAGCGGTTTAGCTGTCATCGCCAACAAAATGGACGTGCTCTCACGCTGGCATTCGCCAAAGACTGTTCGCGATCTATTGAAACTAGCGACTCGCGGCGCACGCGTAAACTGTCCATATAAAAATGTATGAAAAAGACGGCGGTCAAAAATTGGGCGTTTTATACTTACGAAAACTGCAGTATTATGAATAAAACAGGACCTAATATGTTTTTAGTCAAATTATTTAGTATTTAGAGAACCTATTATTGTATATTTTGATTTCAGATCTTACTCCGTGACAAAATAAACGAAAAAATACAAAACCCTGTTTGCGCCATTTTTCTGATTTTTTATCAACTTTATGCGTTCATATTTACGTATTTATTGATATTTAACTCTTGAAACTACTTCAGTCATCAATTTCAGTCTTTCATTATGCTACCTTGAAAGTATGATAGGTGTCAGTAAGTTCTAAATAGGTTTAAACTGAAAAATGAAAACACTCGTTTCGCTCATTTCCGCGAACAATACCCTTAAATCTTTGAAACTACGCAACGGACTTTCATGCGGTTCTTTTAATGGATATAGTGATTCAAGAGGAAGGTTTATATGTATAATAAATAACATCCATTAAATAGTGGAGTAGGCTATATATTTTATACCCGTGCGAAGCCGGAGCAGGTTGCTAGCTAAATATTAGAGAATCCCTTTCGGGGTGGACACAACCTTGGAGACTATAATAATAATTGTTAGGACATTATAACACCAATTAAACTAGCCCCTTGCTAAGTACATTTAGGACTTGTGTTATGGGTACTAGTCAACGTATATTTAAGAAATTTATACTTATTATATAGATAGATACATATATAGCATATAATCAACAACCAGACTGGAAACCAGAAGAAAATCGTAGTTCTTAATTCTGCCTCCACCGGGAATCGAACCTTCACAATTAGGTGGTTAACCAATCGCGCCACGAATAATGTAATCAAACACTATGTGCTCGATGAGGGAAAAGATCGAAACCTGCGTCTTTATTGAAATAGGCAATAGTCAGTATCTGTATACGGCGATATGGCTACTGCCTGTCACGTAATAAATGTTAGTAATTAGTTGCCTATTGTTTTTAACGACTGATACTTACACCTCTGAATACCCTTCAATGCTTCTATGATTTGCACATGTTATGCGGATGAATGATAGAAGATTGACATAATGAATATATGTGGATGAAGTGGAAGGACGGTTACGTAGGGGGCGGCCCTATAAGACTTATGACAGTCAAATAGACGCTACATTGAAAAAGGTGACGTTAAAAGTACCTATAACCACCGAGTGTGTATGAGTGTCAATGAAGCGAGAGTGGTCGGTTAGGATCGGGACAAATGGGGAACCGCGATCTCTGCCTACCCCTCTACGCGGAATCGGGAATGTATGTATACCCTTCAAGTCATAACGATCATAAAATGT
Organism: Leucoptera coffeella; assembly: GCA_030578115.1. Lineage (NCBI taxonomy): Eukaryota > Metazoa > Arthropoda > Insecta > Lepidoptera > Lyonetiidae > Leucoptera > Leucoptera coffeella. Next base: position 127,768 of record JAMBLF010001170.1, on the reverse strand, counting down.
ATATTATATTACTTTTTCAGTGGAAGATAAGCATCTATCATGTTATGCTGAGGAGAATGGGATCTTAAGTTCTTGTATACAAATGAAAAAGGACCGGTTTTATGTCGTAAGTAATCTTTGTTTACTAAGAAATTATTGTACAATAACAATGTCGTTAGAAGTATCTATAACTGCCGAGTGTGTATGCGTAGGAGTATGCGAGGCAGCGAAAGTGGTTTGTAGTAGCGGGAGAAAATAGTATGTGATATCTGACCACTTCTGTATAGAAAAAAGGAGGATTTGTATATTACCTGAAAACATAGGTAATATAATGCTAAAATATTCAATATTCGGTTACTATTATTTTAAATAACATTAACTGCATAATAAATAACATATTTATATAAAATGTATGTTTATTTTTTCTAGATTTTATTGACAAATAACGAAGAATTGCGATCCAAAGCAGGTGCTTACAAAATACCAGTGCTGTCTTCTAAAGAGACAAAAGATCTTATAACATTGAAGACGCCGCTAGACAAATATTTTGGTACCACAGAAAAAAGTGAAAAAAACTATGAAAAACATACAAAAAATGACAAAAATATACCTAATATTAGATCAAATGCATTGTCTAATTATAAAATACCCAAAAAGAGTGAAAAAATAGAAAAAAATCAAGAAAATGTTAACACGAATCAAGAAAACTATGGGAAAGCACCAAAAAACTTATTCAAACCGATAGAAGTTGTTAAAAATACTGAATTAAAAACGGTAAACCGACTAAATCAAATATTCACTAAATACCAAGATGCAAAACCAAATGATAGTACTTTTCAAAGTGACAGGGTTATAAATGAAAACAATAATAGTGATATAAAACTCAAAGAAAAAATAGTTGAGTGCAACAAGTTGGTCTATGAAAATTTATGGTAAGTTAGACTTTCATTACTATGTTCCCATACAAGGTAGATAGATGCTTCTGTATCCATTTCCGCAATCGCGAAGGTATTAATTCTATGGCCACGTCGAACCCAAGCGTTGACCAGATAGTCAGTACTCCATGTGATAGGTGGTCAGCCATGTCGCCATTTAGAAACACTAACTGTTATCCGTTCGACGAACAGGTAGGTTTCCTCACGATGTTTTGTACTACCCTAGTAGCAATTAACAAATGTATTTTTCATGCGAAAATCTTCATATCGGTGTGTTTTCGAAGATCTGTCCACCCCGACATGAAAGGTTTGAATACATACGTACACACTCACGTCCTTAAATCTCATTCAAGGTAAGCAGAACCTCGGTGACATAATATCTCTTAAGAAACTATTAGCATTAATTTTGGCTGGCTTGATTTATGTGTATGGAACGTTGGTGACCGGTTGCTAGCACATCGCTTTTATATACTTTTAAATCTAGTGTCTTATTAAACATAACATAACATACGCTTCACGACTTGTGTATACACACTCCCTTTTTTATTATGGCGGGGTAATCAGAGGCTTGAATGCCCATCTCCGAAATTTCGAAGGCATGTTAGGTATGGGTCATTCGAAGCCCGCGTATCACTAGATAGACAGCACCCAACGTGATAGGTAGTGAACCATATCGCCGTATATAGGCACTGACTATTACCTATCCTGATTCCCTCACCGTTAGCGACTGTAAATTATGTACGTAAATGAAAAACACATATTTAAATTTCATTCATTGTTACATGCCAGTCGGGATTCGAACCTAGGACCTTTCCCATACGAAGTTCAAGGTCTTACCCACTGGGCTACAGCCGCTTTTTTTTTAGTTATTTTTAAACACTGTGAATATATAAATTAGTTAGTACCTGATTTTATTTACTACATGAGACCGGGTCACATCGCGATAAATTAAATAAAGTTAAAAATACCTTTATATCACCCTACGTTTCGACCCAGTTGCATAGACCATGGTCGCGGGAAGACTGAGTGTCAGCGAATGTCTGTCTAACCTCTATATCTGTATTTAATTTATCATGATATGACCTGGTTCTCATATAGTAAATAAATATAGTGTCTTATAATAATTTATGTCTGTGTTTTCTACTTACAGTAAATTCGACATAAGGAACTTTCTAGAAAGCAACTTGAAGAATAGAAAAAACGAATGGATCTGCACTTTCGTCCAAATAACCGAAGACGCGTTTAGCTACTTGTTTCAGGTAGATGTATTGCGACTTTAATGTACAGGGGTAGACAGAGGCTTGAAAGAACCGATATTTATTCCAAAGGAAATTGTCAGTACTCTATTAGTTTGTCTCGTGCTAGTCTCGGATGTAAAATTAAAGCACAGACGGGTTTTAATCTTGTTATCTTTATATAAACTTGACGACCTCCGTGACGCGATCGGTTAGACTAACCTAACCTGAACGCTAATCGAGGGGTCCCGGGTTCGATTCCCGGTGGAGGCAGAGTTAAGAACAACGCTTTTCTACTGCTTTCCAATCTGGTCGATGATTATGGTTAAGGACGTGAATACGTGTGAATGGTGAGGGCAACATCGTGAGGAAACCTTTCTATCCCTCGGGATAGGCAATAGTTCGTGTCTGTATACGGCGATATGGTTCACTATCTACGTTTTGTGCTGTCTATCTAGTGAAATGCGGGCTTAAAGTGCCCCATTTCTAACATGCCTTCGAAATTTCCGATATCGGCTCCCAAACCTCTGACTACCCCGCCACAATAAAAGGGAGTGTGTATACACAAGTCGTGAAGCGAATGTATGTATATGTAATTACATTTCTTTTTGACAACCTCAGTGGCGCGGTTGGCTAAGCATCTACGCTTAAAACTACGCTTTTCTTCTGCTTTCCATTCTGCTCGTTGATTATATATGCTATAAATGTGTTTATCTATATAAAATAAGTATATATTTCTTAAATATACGTTGACTGGTACCCTTAACACAAGTCTTAAATGAACGTACCAAGGAGCTAGTTCAATTAGTATAATAGTGTCCTAAATATTATTATTATTCCTAATTTCAGAAGCACACCAACATTCTTGGCCCCTGGTCGTTCGTGGAAGTTATAACGAATATAGACTATCTCAAGGACCTTTATAAAATGGTCACGCCCATTGAGAAGATTGTCGATACGTTGGATAGTTTATCTACGAGGATTTGTAAGGCTGGTAAGTAGTTAATGCTTTTCAGGGTGGACAGAACCTTGGTGACAATATATCTTTGGCACTGAGTATAATACATACATAAATATATTATCACGTCCTTTAATCCCTTACGGGGTAGAAACCTCGAAGAAAAAAAATCTCAAAAAAAGACAAACGCGTTCAGGTATCCATCTCCGCAATCGCGGAAGTAGTAATTCTATGACTACCTCGAGCCCACGTGTTGACCAGATAGTTAGTACTCAATGTGACAGGTGTCAAGCCATGTCGCCATTTTAAAGCACTATTACCTGTACGGGGAACAGGTAGGTTTCCTCACGATGTTTTACCCTCACCGTACGGTAAAAAATACCTCCTAGATCACTTTTTAGCGTGGTACAGGTTCTAGCCCATCGTTTAAGACATTCCATCCTTAACCATAAGAGGTTCTTTAGTCTTTTACGACATTCCGGGAAGAAAGGCAGCTAGTTAACCTTTTTTTCTGAGGTTCTGTCCACCCCGTAAGAGATTAGAAACGTGAATGAATGTATGAAAACTTAACTAACGTTTTTCCTATCTATTTCCAGGCAACATTAACTATGAGATGAAAGTGGGTGATTTTCTAAAGATGTTTTCTTGCTGTATGACCCTAGTCACTTATTTTCAAGTAAGTACATACATATATTACAATATATGTTAATTAATTTATCTATATTTGAAAAAAGGTGACGTTGGGAGTACCTATAACCACCGAGTGTGTATGAGAAGATGTATGAGTGTCAATGAAGCGAAAGTGGTCTGTCAGGATCGAGACAAATGGGGATCCGTGATCTCTGCCTACCCCTCTACAGGGAATCACGCGTGATGTGTATGTATGTATGTAGAACAGGTAGTAGTCAGTGCTTGTAAATGGCGACATGGCTTACCAGCTGTCACACTGGGGCATTAGTCGACTAATGCTTTTTGCAAAATAACAGTTCAATATCAGGTCAGTAATAGAGTGCAATTGGCAGTGTATTTGCAAGTGACAAATATCGTTATTTTTTAAGCGAAATTTGTTACTTTTGCCAATTTTAATTGAGAAATTTAACACTTTTGGCAATTCGCTACCAACTTCACACTATTACTGATCTACATTTGTGCTAAAACGCATTAGTGGACTAATGCCCCAGTTATAATATAATCATTGTATTGTATAAAATTCAGGCGTAATGTGTATGTATGTATGTATGTATAAACATTGGACTAAGGCCCCTGTTTTCCACGCTTACGATAGCATGACAAAGGAGATATATCTCTTAGATTCTGTCCACCCCGAAGGAAATTAAAGTATTTATTACCTCATGTAAATATTGTTTAATCACTACATAGTATAAAACAAAGTCGCTTTTTCTGTCGCTATGTCCCTTTGTATGCTTAAATCTTTGAAACGACGCAACGGATTTTGATGCGGTTTGTTTATAATAGATAGAGTGATTCAAGAGGAAGGTTTATATGTATAATAACATCCATTAAATAGTGGAGTAGGCTATATATTATATACCCGTGCGAAGCCGGGGCGGGTCGCTAATATATATATATATATATATATATATATATATATATATATATATATATATATATATATATATATATATATATATATATATATATATATATATATATGTATGTATGTATGTATGTTTTCAGAGGGAAACCAAATCGGAATACCTCCTAGAAATCGAAGCAATGCTAACAAGACTGTATGAAGAAATCAGAGAGTCAAGACTCGATTCTCAACAGTCTGAATCGATGCAGCAGATCGATAAAATCATATCGATATCGGACACCGAATCGTGTGATAGTGAGGTCAAAGGTATGTTAACTTTTAACCCTTATGTGGTAGACAGAGGTTCAAAGTTAATGTGATACAGCGGAGGTAGTAATTTTATGGCCACATCGAACCCACGTGTTGACTAGATAGTCAGTACTCAATGTGACAGGTGGTTAGTCATGTCGCCATTTACAAGCACTGACTATTCTAAGAAATAGGTAACTTTTCATACGATCTTTTATTTAACCATAAATGTTATATTTCGCTAATGTAAGGTGTAAAAATATGTTTAATACATGTCTCCTAGTAGTCTAAAATGTGGATTAAAATGCTTCTTTTCTTATATTGTATACTTTGAAAAGTAACTAAGGAAATTTAAATCAGTTGAATCAAGGTAAGCGACCTGTCACCGACGACCGTTGGAGCAAAGCGGTTCTCGAATGGCGACCGCGTCTCGATAAATGTAGTGTAGGACACTCCCCTGCTAGATGGACCGATAACCTGAAAAGGGTCGCAGGTAGTGGTTGGCTGAGGGCCACGAGTGATCGTGTTTTGTACCCTTGGGGAGGCCTACGTCCAGCAGTGGACTGACATAGGCTGATTGATTGAAGCGACCTGTCACATAATTAATCACCTAATTAGCGTATAAATGTCGTTTCAACCTTGATAGTATAGTGTTTATGTAACATCACAGCCCTAAAATGCACGCTATAGATGATCTAAAACATATTATCTCCTAGGTTCTATCTACCCTGAATTGTAATATGTATTTATTTATTTTCAGAAATAAAAGACCCGTTATACGTATTTGACTATATAAAGAATCAAAATCAAATATGGCCGATAGACCAAAACGCAAGTGAGGAAAAAGTCAATCCGAATTTAGCAGAAAATGTAAGTAAAATTAATCATTGCACAAACAAAAAGACAAACGCATTCACGACCATTAACATTTGCGGGGCAGTCAGTTCAGGTGTCCATCTCCGCAATTACGAAGGTAGTAATTCTATGGCCACCTCGAACCCACGTGTTGACCAGATAGTCAGTACTTCATGTTACAGGTGGTAAGCCATGTCGCCATTTACAAGCACTGACTATTACCTGTTCGGGGAACAGGTAGGTAGGTAGGTTTCCTCACGATGTTTTCTTCACTGCAAATCGGAGATAGTGATTCTATGGCCACCTCGAACCCATGTCATGAGGGAAACAATTTGACATAACCTAGCTTACCCTTCGGTTAAGTCATATATATACTTATATCTAAGACTATATACTTACTATTTGAGACTATACTTGTGTACTGACTTTTTAGTTAAATGTGGATTTTGAAAAAACTTCGTAGATACATAGGGGAATCAAAGTAGACCTCTAACTAACTACAGTCGCCATATTTAACGACCTCCGTGGCGCGATCGGTTAGACAACTGAACGCTAATCGTGGGGTCCCGGGTTCGATTCCCGGTGGAGGCAGAGTTAAGAACTACGCTTTTCTATTGTTTTCCAGTCTGGTTGTTGATTATATATGCTATATATGTATTTATCCATGTATAATATGTACACATTTCTTAAATATACGTTGACTAGCATCCTTAACACAAGTCTTAAATGTACTTACCAAGGGGCTAGTTCAATTGGTGTAATAATGTACAAATATTATTATTTATTTATTAAAATAAATTTTCTTTTACAGTTCATAAACCAACTCGACAGTTCAAAAGTAGTAAGGACACTCGGTAAAGATCTCCATAAATTGAGATTATTTAAAAACGACTTCAAAATGGACGTATCGGACAAAAATGACGTTTCAAACCCAACTGACATTAACAAACCAACTGACATTTACACAATGACTAAAATTCAAAAAGGGACTGACATGCAGAAACTGACTGACAGTTATGACATATACAATACAGGCAACAGTTTTGATATTACAGCCGACGGCCCCCAAGTAAAAAGGAATAAATTAATTTTGAGAGATTTTGAGGAGAGAATTTTTGGTAGAAACTCGGAAAGTTCACATAAAAATATATCCGCTAAACATTTGGTACAGAAAAGCTATGCTGAGCTAAATTGCCTTTTTCTATACGTCCATGATTTCGTGTAAGTATCACATTATTATATTATATACAGTTCTTTAGTCATTAAAAGGTTCCTTTGATAGAGTCTAGGACGTAAATAGAATGCTAATTAGCTGCCGTTCTTCCTAACATGTCGTAGGGGGTGACTAATGATGAAATCTTTTGGATGATGGGCTAGCAACCTGTCACCAATATTCCATATGACATCAAAACCCCAAAATACATGCTAATTAGTGAGCAAGAAGGTGTTTTCATGTCTCTTAAGTTCTGTCCACCCTGAAAGGGATTAAAGGACGTGAACGTACATGTAGCGCCTATAGCCTAGTGCGTAAGACCTCGGACATCTTATTAGAGGTCCTAGGTTCGAATCCCGGCTCTGGCATGTAGTAATAAATGAAATTTAACGAAAGAATAAAATTTTATACGGTTCACAACCTATTACGTTGGGTGCTATCTATCTAGTGAAACGCGGGCTTCGAGTGGCTTATACCTAACATGTGTATAACTATATAAGGTAGTTGGGCACATGGAGTGGATGAATAAAAGGAGGGTGACATACAACAACAACAACATACGCTTCACGACTTGTGTAAACACACTCCCTTATTTATTATGGCGGGGTAGTCAGAGACTTGAATGCCCATCTCCGAAATTTCGAAGGCATGTTAGTTATGGGTCATTCGAAGCCCGCGTATCACTAGATAGACAGCACCAGACGTGATAGGTAGTGAACCATATCGCCGTATATAGGCACTGACTATTACCTATCCTGAGGGATAGGCAGGTTTCCTCACGATGTTTTCCCTCACCGTTAGCGACTGTAAATTATATACGTAAATGAAAAACACACATTTTAAATTTCATTCATTGGTACATGCCAGAGTCGGGATTCGAACCTAGGACCTTTCTCATACGAAGTCCGAGGTCTTACCCACTGGGCTACAGCCTAGCATTCTATTACGTCCCGGACTAACAAGTATACTATACTCGACGACCTCCGTGGCGCGATTGGCTAACCACCTGAACGCTAATCGTGAGGTTCCCGGTGGAGGCAGAGTTAAGAACTACGCTTTTCTTCTGCTTTCCAATCTGGTCGTTAATTATATATGCTGTATATGTATTTGTCTATATATAATAAGTATATATTTCTTAAATATACGTTGACTAGTACCCTCAACACAAGTCTTAAATGATCTTACCAAAGGGCTAGTTCAATTGGTGTAATAGTGTCCCAAATATGATTATTTTAACTCTTTTCACAGCAAATGTACAGCGAAAACTTTGAAACGGAAAGAAAATGTAACCAAACCAGATTCTATGTATGACCAAATCAACCAATATCTGGATTTCATGGGCGAGGTCATAGCAGTTTTGTCGCGGTGAGTTATTTAATGAAATACATACATACACATCACGCCCGATTCCCTGTAGAGGGATAGGCAGAGATCACGGGTCATCGTGAAGAAACCTACCTATCACTTTACATAAATAGTCACTATCTATAACGACGTTGTATCACTACATAGTATAAAACAAAGTCGCTTTCTCTGTCCCTATGTCCCTTTGTATGCTTAAATCTTTGAAACTACGCAACGTATTTCGATGCGGTTTTTTTAAATAGATAAAGTGATTCAAGAGGAAGGTTTATATGTATAATAACATCCATTAAATAGCCAGAAGTGCGAAGCCGGAGCGGGTCGCTAGTACTATCTAACTGTTAAAACGTGGACATATAATAATGCAAGATGGTCACTCCAATCCCTAACATACAAACATACACAATACATACTTTAAAGGGGTAGGCAGAGATCACGGATCTCCATCTGTCCCGATCCTGACAGACCACTTTTGCTTCATTGACACTCGTACACCTTCTCATACATACTCGGCTGTTAAAGACACTTTTGACATCAGCCTTTCAATATGGCGTCTATCTGACAGTCATATATGTAAGTGATCAGTAAAGCTTAGAATGGGTGGTAGCTTATACAAGGCAAGTTATTAGCGTATATTTTAAATATATAGAGTCGAGGTGGCCATAGAATGCCACCTCTCAATTGCGGATGAACACCCGAACCTCTGACTACCCCGCAAGGGTTATTTCTATAATCCACATGTTGTCCAGATAGCCAGTACTGAATGTGAAAGGTGGTAAGCCGTGTCGCTATTTTCAAGCACTAACTATTACCTGTTCGGGTAACAGGTAGGTTTCCTCACGATGTTTTCCCTCACCGTAGTATTCAGTGCATTTCACAAATGTATTTTAGTTAAAAAGTAATAATAATAATGGGTGGATGCCACGTCTCGGTAAACGTAGTGTAAGACGCCCCCCTGCTAGGTGGACCGATGACCTGAAAAGGTCGCTGGTAGTGGTTGGCTGAGGGCCACGAGTGATCGTGTTTTCTGTACCCTTGGGGAGGCCTACGTCCAGCAATAGATAATAGATAGTATAAAAAGAACGGCAGCTAGTTAGCATTCTATTTACCCCTAGAATAGCACTGCTAATGGCTTTTTCTATATTTCAGGATAATGCAAAGAGAGATCAGTGAACCCAATCGCACATTGAAACTGTTACTCGAAGAGACAGGAATGGAGTTTCACGATGTCTTCATAACTAGATACAGGTATAAACTAGTTATTTTTAAACAAAAAAAGCGTTCATGTCCATTAACCCTTGCGTGGCAGTCAGAGGTTCAGGTGTCCATCTCCGCAATTGCGAAGGTATTCATTCTATGGACACTACGAACCCACGTGTTGACCAGATAGTCAATACTCAATGTGACAGGTGGTAAACATGGTGCCATTTACAAGCACTAACTATTACCTGTACACATACTGCATACATACTCGGTTGTTATAGGTACTTCTATCGTTACTCTTTTTTAATATGGCGTCTTCAGTATTAAATAATAACATCTTCTAATACACACTCGGTGGTTATAGGTACTCGTCACTCTTTTTCAATATAGCGTCTATCTGACTGTTATATGTCTTATTGGGCCGGCCCCTATCTAACCGCCTTTCCACTTAACTCACATATATTCCTTTTGTCAATCTGCTATCATTCATCCTATTAATATTATTCTAATATGTATATTTCTTTATTTCAGGCAAGTGGTCATGAGGTGCCTAGATCAAGCGAAAGTACTAAACTATTGTCTTAAATGTCTATCCAATATGACATTCAATAATATATTCGATTTTAATATCAAATCTGATATAGCTTTAGACTATAGTACATTCAGTTTCTATGAAAATATATTGTAATGTATTATATATACATACATACGCTTTAATAGACTTACGGGGTAGTTAGAGGTTTAAGCATCGAGTGTGTATGAGGAGGTGTATGAGTGTCAAAGCGAAATTGGTTTGTCAGGATCGGGACATAGGGATCCGTGATCTCTGCCTACCCCTCTACAGGTAATCAGGCGTGATGTGTATGTATGTATGTTAAGGGTTGGGTTATTTAAGTCCACTTCTCTAAATAGGCTAATAGTCAGTACTCAACGGCGTTATAGACAGTGTCTATTTACGTAAAGAGATAGGTAGGTTTCCCACGATGTTTTGCCTTATCGTAACACAACACTAACATGGTTACCCATCTCAATACTGATGACGATTAGCGTTGCTTAATTTCAAAGATCAAACTACCAGTTTGTCTACTAAAAGCTTTGTTTGCTAATGTAATATTGTAAACTACACTCAATTCTCTGTCTTCCCCGTACAATATTACAAGCGTAATACTTTTGAGGCTATTTATGGTTCAATACTTTCATTGTGATAATAATTGGTCATTCAAATCTCTACCTACCCCAAAAGGGTTCAGTCTTAAAGCGTATGTATGTAATAATATTATTTAAGTTTGATTAGTTCCTATTAAAATTAACATTCTAAGTCACTAGTAACTAGCGCTAGAGTATATAACCGGGACCTTAGTCTACTAATGCGTTTAAGCACAATCATAGTTGAATATCACTTCAGTAATAGTGTAAACTTAGTAGTGGATTAGCTAAAGTGTCAAATTCGCCTTAAAAATGGCCATATTAGTTACTTTTTGCTATTCAATATATCTATAATCATTAAATATAAATTATGATTTAATACTATAAATTAAATGATGTGAATGAGGCTAGAGATATTTGTCATTTAAGGTTGCGATCAAGTCTCTGCCTATCCCGTTAGGGAAAGAAACGTGATTATAAGACATATTGATACGTTGATTATTTGATTAAAATATATATCTATAGTTTATACCTCCTAACAGCTAAGGCTACTTAGTGGTTCGAGACTTTCATAGTGACAATAATTGGTCACTCAAATCTCTACCTACCCCAAAAAGGCTCAGTCGTGAAGCGTATGTACGTATTTAATAATATTACTTCTGATTAATTAGTTCCTATTAAAATTAACATTCTAACAGCCTAGTAACTGCTTTTCAGCACAAACTTGGTTCAATATCACTCCGGTAATGGTGTGAACTTGGTAGTGGAATAGAAATTCCCCTAAATAATAGCGAAATTTTTCACTTTTCTATTCCTATCCTATTCCACGTACAATTTCACTTTGTTTTCTATTTTTTTAAATTTGTTTTCAAAATAACTAATTACACTTTGATACCGAAGTGATATTCAAAATTAATGCAAATAGCAGTTGATTTAGGTCCCTGTTATTAAAGTTAGTCACCTTTATTACATACATATATTGAGATGTTGATTATTTCATTAATAACATACCTATGATTCTATCTATCACGTTGATTGCTTAGTTTTGTTTATTTCGATTAGTCACTCAAGCTACTGTCTAGCTGGAAAATAATTACAGTCGTGTTAGAGAAACTAGTCATATAATCTTCATTCACGTTATTTAGTTGACTAAATATCTCTATCTACCTTCTATAGTAATATAGTGACGTTTATATTATAAGATTAAATAGTGTAACATTATATTAAAGATTTTTTTGTTATTATAGAAGTTTTTAGACATTTTTGAGTTTATGTTTTTTGTTATATTTGATTGACATAAGGACTTTCTAAATAAATCATATCATTATAAATAATGTTTTTTATTTACTATCCCATATAAAGGTATTTTTCGTAATAAGCAATAGCCAGACTACGTTCATACCATTAGACGAATCATGTTTAAAAAGGCTTTTAACTGTTGCGGGGTTAGAGCCTCCGCTGTCCATTCCGCAATTGCGGAGGTAGTGCCACCTCGAATCCACGCGTTGACCAGATAGACTCAATGTGACTGATCGTAAAACGACATGTCATGAAGCGAATGTATGTATGTATAACATTACTTCTGATTCTATAAAATTATTAAACAATATTTACATGAGGTAATAAATCAAAATAATATCTACATAAATAAAGTTGAAACTATTCGTTAATTAATAAAGTTGGACCATGTTCGTTACTAAATAGTCCTTTTCAGGACTATGATTGTTACAAAATAGACCATTTCAGGACCATATTTGTAAGAAAATTGTCATTTTCAGGACCATATTTGTTAGACAACAGTCCTATTCAGGACTATGTTTCTAGGAAAATAGTCCTTTTCAGGACTATGTTTGTAAGAAAATAGTCCTTTTCAGGAGCATCCCTGTTAGCTCCTACGTCCTACAAGGATATTCCTGAAAAGGACTTTGGTCCTTCACGGATATTCCTGAAAAGGACTTTCGTCCTTCAAGGATATTCCTGAAAAGGACTATCGTCCTTCAAGAATACTCCTGAAAAGGACTTTCGTCCTTCAAGGATATTCCTGAAAAGGACTGAAAAGGATACTCCTGAAAAGGACTATCGTCCTTCAAGGATACTCCTGAAACTGACTTTCGTCCTTCAAGGATACTCCTGAAAAGGACTATCGTCCCTTAAGGATACTCCTGAAAAGGACTTTCGTCCTTCAAGGATACTCCTGAAAAGGACTGTCGTCCTTCAAGGATACTCCTGAAAAGGACTGAAAAGGACACTCCTGAAATGGACTTTCGTCCTTCAAGGATATTCCTGAAAAAGACTTTCGTCCTTCAAGGATACTCCTGAAAAAAATTATCGTCCTTCAAGGATACTCCTGAAAAGGACTATCGTCCTTCAAGGATATTCCTGAAAAGGACTGAAAAGGACACCCCTGAAAAGGACTTTCGTCCTTCAAGGATATTCCTGAAAAAGACTTTCATCCTTCAAGGATACTCCTGAAAAAAACTATCGTTCTTCAAGGATACTCCTGAAAAGGACTATCGTCCTTCAAGGATATTCCTGAAAAGGACTGAAAAGGACACTCCTGAAAAGGACTTTCGTCCTTCAAGGATACTCCTGAAAAGGACTATCGTCCTTCAAGGATACTCCTGAAAAGGACTTTCGTCCTTCAAGGATACTCCTGAAAAGGACTGAAAAGGACTTTCGTCCTTGAAGGATATTCCTGAAAATGACTTTCGTCCTTCAAGAATACTCCTGAAAAGGACTATCGTCCTTCAAGGATATTCCTGAAAAAGACTTTCATCCTTCAAGGATACTCCTGAAAAAAACTATCGTTCTTCAAGGATACTCCTGAAAAGGACTATCGTCCTTCAAGGATATTCCTGAAAAGGACTGAAAAGGACACTCCTGAAAAGGACTTTCGTCCTTCAAGGATATTCCTGAAAATGACTTTCGTCCTTCAAGGATATTCCTGAAAAGGACTATCGTCCTTCAAGGATACTCCTGAAAAGGACTTTCGTCCTTCAAGGATACTCCTGAAAAGGACTATCGTCCTTCAAGGATATTCCTGAATAGGACTGAAATGGACACTCCTGAAAATGACTTTCGTCCTTCAAGGATACTCCTGAAAAGGACTATCGTCCTTCAAGGATACTTCTGAAAAGGACTTAAAAGGACACTCCTGAAAAGGACTTTCGTCCTTCAAGGATATTCCTGAAAAAGACTTTCGTCCTTCAAGGATACTCCTGAAAAAAACTATCGTCCTTCAAGGATATTCCTGAAAAGGACTGAAAAGGACACTCCTGAAAAGGACTTTCGTCCTTCAAGGATATTCCTGAAAATGACTTTCGTCCTTCAAGGATATTCCTGAAAAGGACTATCGTCCTTCAAGGATATTCCTCAAAAGGACTATCGTCCTTCAAGGATATTCCTGAAAAGGACTGAAAAAGACACTACTGAAACTGACTTTCGTCCTTCAAGGATATTCCTGAAAAGGACTGAAAAGGACACTCCTGAAAAGGACTTTCGTCCTTCAAGGATATTCCTGAAAATGACTATCGTCCTTCAAGGATACTCCTGAAAAGGACTATCGTCCTTCAAGGATACTCCTGAAAAGGACTATCGTCCTTCAAGGATACTCCTGAAAAGGACTTTCGTCCTTCAAGGATACTCCTGAAAAGGACTGAAAAGGACTTTCGTCCTTGAAGGATATTCCTGAAAATGACTTTCGTCTTTCAAGGATACTCCTGAAAAGAACTATCGTCCTTCAAGGATATTCCTGAAAAGGACTGAAAAAGACACTCCTAAAAAGGACTTTCGTCCTTCAAGGATATTCCTGAAAAAGACTTTCGTCCTTCAAGAATACTCCTGAAAAAAACTATCGTCCTTCAAGGATACTCCTGAAAAGAACTATCGTCCTTCAAGGATATTCCTGAAAAGGACTGAAAAGGACACTCCTGAAAAGGACTTTCGTCCTTCAAGGATATTCCTGAAAATGACTTTCGTCCTTCAAGGATATTCCTGAAAAGGACTATCGTTCTTCAAGGATACTTCTGAAAAGGACTTTCGTCCTTCAAGGATACTCCTATAAAGGACTATCGTCCTTCAAGGATATTCCTGAAAAGGACTGAAAAGGACACTCCTGAAAAGGACTTTCGTCCTTCAAGGATATTCCTGAAAATGACTTTCGTCCTTCAAGGATATTCCTGAAAAGGACTTTCGTCCTTCAAGGATACTCCTGAAAAGGACTATCGTCCTTCAAGGATACTCCTGAAAAGGACTATCGTCCTTCAAGGATACTCCTGAAAAGGACTTTCGTCCTTCAAGGATACTCCTGAAAAGGACTGAAAAGGACTTTCGTCCTTGAAGGATATTCCTGAAAATGACTTTCGTCTTTCAAGGATACTCCTGAAAAGGACTTTCGTCCTTCAAGGATATTCCTGAAAATGACTTTGGTCCTTCAAGGATACTCCTGAAAAGGACTATCGTCCCTTAAGGATACTCCTGAAAAGGACTTTCGTCCTTCAAGGATACTCCTAAAAAGGACTATCTTCCTTCAAGGATATTCCTGAAAAGGACTGAAAAGCATACTCCTGAAAAGGACTATCGTCGTTCAAGGATACTTCTGAAAAGGACTTTCGTCCTTCAAGGATACTCCTGAAAAGGACTATCGTCCTTCAAGGATATTCCTGAAAAGGACTCAAAAGGATACTCCTGAAAAGGACTTTCGTCCTTCAAGGATACTCCTGAAAAGGACTATCGTCCTTCAAGGATATTCCTGAAAAGGACTGAAAAGGACACTCCTGAAAAGGACTTTCGTCCTTCAAGGATATTCCTGAAAATGACTTTCGTCCTTCAAGGATATTCCTGAAAAGGACTGAAAAGGATATTCCTGAAAATGACTTTCGTCCTTCAAGGATATTCCTGAAAAGGACTGAAAAGGACGTTCCTGAAAATGACTTTCGTCCTTCAAGGATACTCCTGAAAAAAACTATCGTCCTTCAAGGATACTCCTGAAAAGGACTTTCGTCCTTCAAGGATATTCCTGAAAATGACTTTCGTCCTTCAAGGATATTCCTGAAAAGGACTGAAAAGGATATTCCTGAAAATGACTTTCGTCCTTCAAGGATATTCCTGAAAAGGACTGAAAAGGATATTCCTGAAAATGACTTTCGTCCATCAAGGATATTCCTGAAAAGGACTGAAAAGGACACTCCTGAAAAGGAATTTCGTCCTTCAAGGATACTCCTGAAAAGGACTTTCGTCCTTCAAGGATACTCCTAAAAAGGTCTATCGTCCTTCAAGGATATTCCTGAAAAGGACTGAAAAGCATACTCCTGAAAAGGACTATCGTCGTTCAAGGATACTTCTGAAAAGGACTTTCGTCCTTCAAGGATACTCCTGAAAAGGACTATCGTCCTTCAAGGATATTCCTGAAAAGGACTGAAAAGGATACTCCTGAAAAGGACTTTCGTCCTTCAAGGATACTCCTGAAAAGGACTTTCGTCACTCAAGGATACTCCTGAAAAGGACTGAAAAGGACTTTCGTCCTTGAAGGATATTCCTGAAAATGACTTTCGTCCTTCAAGGATACTCCTGAAAAGGACTATCGTCCTTCAAGGATACTCCTGAAAAGGACTATCGTCCTTCAAGGATATTCCTGAAAAGGACTGAAAAGGACACTCCTGAAAAGGACTTTCGTCCTTCAAGGATATTCCTGAAAATGACTTTCGTCCTTCAAGGATATTCCTGAAAGGGACTGAAAAGGACGTTCCTGAAAATGACTTTCGTCCTTCAAGGATATTCCTGAAAAAGACTTTCGTCCTTCAAGGATACTCCTGAAAAAAACTATCGTCCTTCAAGGATACTCCTGAAAAGGACTATCGTCCTTCAAGGATATTCCTGAAAAGGACTGAAAAGGACACTCCTAAAAAGGACTTTCGTCCTTCAAGGATATTCCTGAAAATGACTTTCGTCCTTCAAGGATATTCCTGAAAAGGACTGAAAAGGACACTCCTGAAAAGGACTTTCGTCCTTCAAGGATACTTCTGAAAAGGACTGAAAAGGACACTCCTAAAAAGGACTTTCGTCCTTCAAGGATATTCCTGAAAAAGACTTTCGTCCTTCAAGGATACTCCTGAAAAAAACTATCGTCCTTCAAGGATACTCCTGAAAAGGACTATCGTCCTTCAAGGATATTCCTGAAAAGGACTGAAAAAAAAAACTCCTGAAAAGGACTTTCGTCCTTCAAGGATACTCCTGAAAAGGACTTTCGTCACTCAAGGATACTCCTGAAAAGGACTGAAAAGGACTTTCATCCTTGAAGGATATTCCTGAAAATGACTTTCGTCCTTCAAGGATACTCCTGAAAAAAACTGTCGTCCTTCAAGGATACTCCTGAAAAGGACTATCGTCCTTCAAGGATATTCCTGAAAAGGACTGAAAAGGACACTCCTGAAAAGGACTTTCGTCCTTCAAGGATATTCCTGAAAATGACTTTCGTCCTTCAAGGATATTCCTGAAAAGGACTTTCGTCCTTCAAGGATACTCCTGAAAAGGACTATCGTCCTTCAAGGATACTCCTGAAAAGGACTAAAAAGGACACTCCTGAAAAGGACTTTCGTCCTTCAAGGAAATTCTTGAAAATGACAATCGTCCTTCAAGGATACTCCTGAAAAGGACTATCGTCCTTTAAGGATACTCCTAAAAAGGACTTTCGTCCTTCAAGGATATTCATGAAAAGTACTGAAAAGGATACTCCTGAAAAGGACTAACGTTCTTCAAGGATACTCCTGAAAAGGACTTTCGTCCTTCAAGGATACTCCTGAAAAGGACTATCGTCCTTCAAGGATACTCCTGAAAAGGACTATCGTTCTTCAAGGATACTCCTGAAAAGGACTTTCGTCCTTCAAGGATATTCATGAAAAGTACTGAAAAGGACACTCCTGAAAAGGACTCGTCCTTCAAGGATACTCCTGAAAAGGACTATCGTCCTTCAAGGATACTCCTGAAAAGGACTTTCGTCCTTCAAGGATATTCATGAAAAGTACTGAAAAGGATACTCCTGAAAAGGACTATCGTTCTTCAAGGATACTCCTGAAAAGGACTTTCGTCCTTCAAGGATACTCCTGAAAAGGACTATCGTCCTTCAAGGATACTCCTGAAAACGACTGAAAAGGACACTCCTGAAAAGGACTCGTCCTTCAAGGATACTCCTGAAAAGGACTATCGTCCTTCAAGGATACTCCTGAAAAGGACTTTCGTCCTTCAAGGATACTCCTGAAAAGGACTATCGTCCTTCAAGGATATTCCTGAAAAGGACTATCGTCCTTCAATGATATTCCTGAAAAGGACTGAAAAGGACACTCCTGAAAAGGACTATCGTCCTTCAAGGATATTCCTAAAAATGACTTTCGTCCTTCAAGGATATTCCTGAAAAGGACTGCAAAGGACGTTCCTGAAAATGACTTTCGTCCTTCAAGGATACTCCTGAAAAGGACTATCGTCCTTCAAGGATACTTCTGAAAAGGACTGAAAAGGACACTCCTAAAAAGGACTTTCGTCCTTCAAGGATATTCCTGAAAATGACTTTCGTCCTTCAAGGATATTCCTGAAAAGGACTATCGTCCTTCAAGGATACTCCTGAAAAGGACTTTCGTCCTTCAAGGATACTCCTGAAAAGGACTATCGTCCTTCAAGGATATTCCTGAAAAGGACTGAAATGGACACTCCTGAAAATGACTTTCGTCCTTCAAGGATACTCCTGAAAAGGACTTTCGTCCTTCAAGGATACTCCTGAAAAAAACTATCGTCCTTCAAGGATACTCCTGAAAAGGACTATCGTCCTTCAAGGATACTTCTGAAAAGGACTTAAAAGGACACTCCTGAAAAGGACTATCGTCCTTCAAGGATACTCCTGAAAAGGACTTCCTGAAAAGGACTGTCCTTCAAATGGACAATGAAAATGACTCCTTGGATAAAAAGGACTATCGTCCTTCAAGGATACTTTCGTCCTTCAAGGATATTCAAGGATACTCCTGAAAAGGACTATCGTCTCTTCGTCCTTCAAGGATACTCCTGAAAAGGACTATCGTCCTTCAAAACTCCTGGACTATCGTCCTATCTCCTTCAAGAAAAGGACTTTCGTCCTTCAAGGATATTCCTGAAAATGACTTTCGTCCTTCAAGGATACTCCTGAAAAGGACATCGTCCTGGATAAAAAGGACTTTCGTCCTTCAAGGATATTCCTGAAAATGAAAAGGACTGAAATAGAAAAGACTTTCGTCCTTCAAGGATACTCCTGAAAATGTCCTTCAAGGATACTCCTGAAAACTATCGTCCTTCAAGGATATTCTGAAAAGGACGTCGTCTTCAAGGATACTCCTGAAAAGGACTATCGTCCTTCAAGGATAAAAAGACTTTCGTCCTTCAAGGATATTGAAAATGACCTGAAAAAAGGACTGAATGATATTCTGAAAAAGACACAAAAGACTTTCGTCCTTCACTATCGTGGATAAATGACTTTCGTCCTTCAAGGATATTCCTGAAAAGGACTGCCTGAAAAGGACGTTCCTGAAAAGGACTTTCGTCCTTCAAGGATACTCCTGAAAAGGACTATCGTCCTTCAAGGATACTTCTGAAAAGGACTTAAAAGGACAAGGATATTCCTCCTGAAAAGGACTTTCGTCCTTCAAGGATACTCCTGAAAAGGACCTGAAAAAAGGACTGACTTTCGTCCTTCAAGGATACTCCTGAAAAGGACTTTCGTCCTTCAAGGATACTCCTGAAAAAGTCCTTCAAGGATACTCCTGAAAAGGACTATCGTCCTTCAAGGATATTCCTGGACAAAAAGGACTGTCCTTCACTGAAAAGGACTGACACTCCTGAAAATGACTTTCGTCCTTCAAGGATATTCCTGAAAAGGACTATCGTCCTTCAAGGATACTCCTGAAAAGGACTTTCGTCCTTCAAGGATACTCCTGAAAAGGACTATCGTCCTTCAAGGATACTCCTGAAAAAAACTATCGTCCTTCAAGGATACTCCTGAAAAGGACTATCGTCCTTCAAGGATACTTCTGAAAAGGACTTAAAAGGACACTCCTAAAAAGGACTATCTTCCTTCAAGGATATTCCTGAAAAGGACTGAAAAGCATACTCCTGAAAAGGACTATCGTCGTTCAAGGATACTTCTGAAAAGGACTTTCGTCCTTCAAGGATACTCCTGAAAAGGACTATCGTCCTTCAAGGATATTCCTGAAAAGGACTGAAAAGGATACTCCTGAAAAGGACTTTCGTCCTTCAAGGATACTCCTGAAAAGGACTATCGTCCTTCAAGGATATTCCTGAAAAGGACTGAAAAGGACACTCCTGAAAAGGACTTTCGTCCTTCAAGGTTATTCCTGAAAATGACTTTCGTCCTTCAAGGATATTCCTGAAAAGGACTGAAACGGACGTTCCTGAAAATGACTTTCGTCCTTCAAGGATACTCCTGAAAAAAACTATCGTCGTTCAAGGATACTTCTGAAAAGGACTTTCGTCCTTCAAGGATACTCCTGAAAAGGACTATCGTCCTTCAAGGATATTCCTGAAAAGGACTGAAAAGGATACTCCTGAAAAGGACTTTCGTCCTTCAAGGATACTCCTGAAAAGGACTATCGTCCTTCAAGGATATTCCTGAAAAGGACTGAAAAGGACACTCCTGAAAAGGACTTTCGTCCTTCAAGGATATTCCTGAAAATGACTTTCGTCCTTCAAGGATATTCCTGAAAAGGACTGAAAAGGATATTCCTGAAAATGACTTTCGTCCTTCAAGGATATTCCTGAAAAGGACTGAAAAGGACGTTCCTGAAAATGACTTTCGTCCTTCAAGGATACTCCTGAAAAAAACTATCGTCCTTCAAGGATACTCCTGAAAAGGACTATCGTCCATCAAGGATACTCCTGAAAAGGACTTTCGTCCTTCAAGGATACTCCTAAAAAGGTCTATCGTCCTTCAAGGATATTCCTGAAAAGGACTGAGAAGCATACTCCTGAAAAGGACTATCGTCGTTCAAGGATACTTCTGAAAAGGACTTTCGTCCTTCAAGGATACTCCTGAAAAGGACTATCGTCCTTCAAGGATATTCCTGAAAAGGACTGAAAAGGATACTCCTGAAAAGGACTTTCGTCCTTCAAGGATACTCCTGAAAAGGACTTTCGTCACTCAAGGATACTCCTGAAAAGGACTGAAAAGGACTTTCGTCCTTGAAGGATATTCCTGAAAATGACTTTCGTCCTTCAAGGATACTCCTGAAAAGGACTATCGTCCTTCAAGGATACTCCTGAAAAGGACTATCGTCCTTCAAGGATATTCCTGAAAAGGACTGAAAAGGACACTCCTGAAAAGGACTTTCGTCCTTCAAGGATATTCCTGAAAATGACTGAAAAGGACACTCCTGAAAATGACTTTCGTCCTTCAAGGATATTCCTGAAAAGGACTATCGTCCTTCAAGGATACTCCTGAAAAGGACTTTCGTCCTTCAAGGATACTCCTGAAAAGGACTATCGTCCTTCAAGGATACTCCTGAAAAAAACTATCGTCCTTCAAGGATACTCCTGAAAAGGACTATCGTCCTTCAAGGATACTTCTGAAAAGGACTTAAAAGGACACTCCTAAAAAGGACTATCTTCCTTCAAGGATATTCCTGAAAAGGACTGAAAAGCATACTCCTGAAAAGGACTATCGTCGTTCAAGGATACTTCTGAAAAGGACTTTCGTCCTTCAAGGATACTCCTGAAAAGGACTATCGTCCTTCAAGGATATTCCTGAAAAGGACTGAAAAGGATACTCCTGAAAAGGACTTTCGTCCTTCAAGGATACTCCTGAAAAGGACTATCGTCCTTCAAGGATATTCCTGAAAAGGACTGAAAAGGACACTCCTGAAAAGGACTTTCGTCCTTCAAGGTTATTCCTGAAAATGACTTTCGTCCTTCAAGGATATTCCTGAAAAGGACTGAAAAGGATATTCCTGAAAATGACTTTCGTCCTTCAAGGATATTCCTGAAAAGGACTGAAAAGGACGTTCCTGAAAATGACTTTCGTCCTTCAAGGATACTCCTGAAAAAAACTATCGTCGTTCAAGGATACTTCTGAAAAGGACTTTCGTCCTTCAAGGATACTCCTGAAAAGGACTATCGTCCTTCAAGGATATTCCTGAAAAGGACTGAAAAGGATACTCCTGAAAAGGACTTTCGTCCTTCAAGGATACTCCTGAAAAGGACTTTCGTCCTTCAAGGATATTCCTGAAAATGACTTTCGTCCTTCAAGGATATTCCTGAAAAGGACTGAAAAGGATATTCCTGAAAATGACTTTCGTCCTTCAAGGATATTCCTGAAAAGGACTGAAAAGGACGTTCCTGAAAATGACTTTCGTCCTTCAAGGATACTCCTGAAAAAAACTATCGTCCTTCAAGGATACTCCTGAAAAGGACTATCGTCCATCAAGGATACTCCTGAAAAGGACTTTCGTCCTTCAAGGATACTCCTAAAAAGGTCTATCGTCCTTCAAGGATATTCCTGAAAAGGACTGAGAAGCATACTCCTGAAAAGGACTATCGTCGTTCAAGGATACTTCTGAAAAGGACTTTCGTCCTTCAAGGATACTCCTGAAAAGGACTATCGTCCTTCAAGGATATTCCTGAAAAGGACTGAAAAGGATACTCCTGAAAAGGACTTTCGTCCTTCAAGGATACTCCTGAAAAGGACTTTCGTCACTCAAGGATACTCCTGAAAAGGACTGAAAAGGACTTTCGTCCTTGAAGGATATTCCTGAAAATGACTTTAGTCCTTCAAGGATACTCCTGAAAAGGACTATCGTCCTTCAAGGATACTCCTGAAAAGGACTATCGTCCTTCAAGGATATTCCTGAAAAGGACTGAAAAGGACACTCCTGAAAAGGACTTTCGTCCTTCAAGGATATTCCTGAAAATGACTTTCGTCCTTCAAGGATATTCCTGAAAGGGACTGAAAAGGACGTTCCTGAAAATGACTTTCGTCCTTCAAGGATATTCCTGAAAAAGACTTTCGTCCTTCAAGGATACTCCTGAAAAAAACTATCGTCCTTCAAGGATACTCCTGAAAAGGACTATCGTCCTTCAAGGATATTCCTGAAAAGGACTGAAAAGGACACTCCTAAAAAGGACTTTCGTCCTTCAAGGACACTCCTAAAAAGGACTTTCGTCCTTCAAGGATATTCCTGAAAAAGACTTTCGTCCTTCAAGGATACTCCTGAAAAAAACTATCGTCCTTCAAGGATACTCCTGAAAAGGACTATCGTCCTTCAAGGATATTCCTGAAAAGGACTGAAAAGGACACTCCTGAAAAGGACTTTCGTCCTTCAAGGATACTCCTGAAAAGGACTTTTGTCACTTAAGGATACTCCTGAAAAGGACTGAAAAGGACTTTCGTCCTTGAAGGATATTCCTGAAAATGACTTTCGTCCTTCAAGGATACTCCTGAAAAAGACTATCGTCCTTCAAGGATACTCCTGAAAAGGACTATCGTCCTTCAAGGATATTCCTGAAAAGGACTGAAAAGGACACTCCTGAAAAGGACTTTCGTCCTTCAAGGATACTCCTGAAAAGGACTATCGGCCTTCAAGGATACTCCTGAAAAGGACTTTCGTCCTTCAAGGATATTCCTGAAAATGACGTTCGTCCTTTAAGGATACTCCTGAAAAGGACTGAAAAGGACACTTCTAAAAAGGACTTTCGTCCTTCAAGGACATTCCTGAAAATGACTTTCGTCCTTCAAGGCTACTCCTGAAAAGGACTTTCGTCCTTCAAGGATACTCCTGAAAAGGACTATCGGCCTTCAAGGATACTCCTGAAAAGGACTTTCGTCCTTCAAGGAAATTCCTGAAAAGGACTGAAAAGGACACTTCTAAAAAGGACTTTCGTCCTTCAAGGACATTCCTGAAAATGAATTTCGTCCTTCAAGGCTACTCCTGAAAAGGACTTTCGTCCTTCAAGGATACTCCTGAAAAGGACTTTCGTCCTTCAAGGATACTCCTGAAAAGGACTATCGTCCTTCAAGGACACTCCTGAAAAGAACTTTCGTCCTTGTAGGATATTCCTGAAAATGACGTTCGTCCTTTAAGGATGCTCCTGAAAAGGACTATCGTCCTTCAAGGATACTCCTAAAAAGGACTGAAAAGGACACTCCTAAAAAGGACTTTCGTCCTTCAAGGACATTCCTGAAAATTACTTTCGTCCTTCAAGGATACTCCTGAAAATGACTTTCGTCCTTCAAGGATACTCCTGAAAAGGACTATCGTACTTCAAGGATACTCCTGAAAATGACTTTCGTCCTTCAAGGATACTCCTGAAAAGGACTTTCGTTCTTCAAGGATACTCCTGAAAAGGACTTTCGTCCTTCAAGGATATTCCTGAAAAGGACTGAAAAGGACACTCCTGAAAAGGACTTTCGTCCTTCAAGGATATTCCTGAAAATGACGTTCGTCCTTTAAGGATGCTCCTGAAAAGGACTATCGTCCTTCAAGGATACTCCTGAAAAGGACTGAAAAGGACACTCCTAAAAAGGACTTTCGTCCTTCAAGGATACTCCTGAAAAGGACTTTCGTCCTTCAAGGATACTCCTGAAAAGGACTATCGGCCTTCAAGGACACTTCTGAAAAGGACTATCGTCCTTCAAGGATATTCCTGAAAAGGACTGAAAAGGACTTTCGTCCTTCAAGGATATTCCTGAAAAGGACTTTCGTCCTTCAAGGATACTCCTGAAAAGGACTATCGGCCTTCAAGGATATTCCTGAAAATGACTTTCGTCCTTCAAGGATACTCCTGAAAAGGACTATCGTCCTTCAAGGATACTCCTGAAAAGGACTATCGTCTTTCAAGGATATTCCTGAAAAGGACTGAAAAGGACACTTCTAAAAAGGACTTTCGTCCTTCAAGGACATTCCTGAAAATGACTTTCGTCCTTCAAGGCTACTCCGGAAAAGGACTTTCGTCCTTCAAGGATACTCCTGAAAAGGACTTTCGTCCTTCAAGGATACTCCTGAAAAGGACTTTCGTCCTTCAAGGATACTCCTGAAAAGGACTATCGTCCTTCAAGGATACTCCTGAAAAGGACTTTCGTCCTTCAAGGATATTCCTGAAAAGGACACTCCTGAAAAGCACTTTCGTCCTTCAAAGATACTTGAAAAGGACTATCGGCCTTCAAGGATACTCCTGAAAAGGACTTTCATCCTTCAAGGATATTGCTGAAAAGGACACTCCTGAAAAGGACTTTCGTCCTTTAAGGATATTCCTGAAAATGACTTTCGTCCTTCACGGATACTCCTGAAAAGGACCATCGTCCTTCAAGGATACTCCTGAAAAGGACTTTCGTCCTTCAAGGATACTCCTAAAAAGGACTATCGTCCTTCAAGGATACTCCTGAAAAGGACTGAAAAGGACACTCCTGAAAAGGACCATCGTCCTTCAAGGATACTCCTGAAAAGGACTATCGTCCTTCAAGGATACTCCTGAAAAGGACTGAAAAGGACACTCCTGAAAAGGACTATCGGCCTTCAAGGATATTCCTAAAAATGACTTTCGTCCTTCAAGGATACTCCTGAAAAGGACTATCGTCCTTCAAGGATACTCCTGAAAAGGACTTTCGTCCTTCAAGGATATTCATGAAAATGACGTTCGTCCTTTAAGGATACTCCTGAAAAGGACTGAAAAGGACACTTCTAAAAAGGACTATCGTCCTTCAAGGACACTCCTAAAAAGGACTTTCGTCCTTCAAGGACATTCCTGAAAATTACTTTCGTCCTTCAAGGATACTCCTGAAAATGACTTTCGTCCTTCAAGGATACTCCTGAAAAGGACTATCGTACTTCAAGGATACTCCTGAAAATGACTTTCGTCCTTCAAGGATACTCCTGAAAATGACTTTCGTCCTTCAAGGATACTCCTGAAAAGGACTTTCGTTCTTCAAGGATACTCCTGAAAAGGACTTTCGTCCTTCAAGGATATTCCTGAAAAGGACTGAAAAGGACACTCCTGAAAAGGACTTTCGTCCTTCAAGGATATTCCTGAAAATGACGTTCGTCCTTTAAGGATGCTCCTGAAAAGGACTGAAAAGGACACTTCTAAAAAGGACTATCGTCCTTCAAGGATACTCCTGAAAAGGACTGAAAAGGACACTCCTGAAAAGGACTTTTGTCCTTCAAGGATACTCCTGAAAAGGACTATCTTCCTTCAAGAATACTCCTATAAAGAACTGAAAAGGACACTCCTGAAAATAACTTTCTTCCTTCAAGGATACTCCTGAAAAGGACTATCGTCCTTCAAGGATACTCCTGAAAAGGACTAAAAAGGACACTCCTGAAAAGGACTATCGTCCTTCAAGGATACTCCTGAAAAGGACTTTCGTCCTTCAATGATACTCCTGAAAAGGACTTTCGTCCTTCAAGGATATTCATGAAAATGACGTTCGTCCTTTAAGGATACTCCTGAAATGGACTGAAAAGGACACTTCTAAAAAGGACTATCGTCCTTCAAGGATTCTCCTGAAAAGGACTATCGTCCTTCAAGGATACTCCTGAAAAGGACTTTCGTCCTTCAAGGATACTCCTGAAAAGGACTATCGTCCTTCAAGGATATTCCTGAAAAGGACTGAAAAGGATACTCCTGAAAATGACTTTCGTCCTTCAAGGATACTCCTGAAAAGGACTATCGTCCTTCAAGGATATTCCTGAAAAGGACTTTCGTCCTTCAAGGATATTCCTGAAAATGAATTTCGTCCTTCAAGGATACTCCTGAAAAGGACTATCGTCCTTCAAGGATACTCCTGAAAAGGACTATCGTCCTTCAAGGATATTCCTGAAAAGGACTGAAAAGGATACTCCTGAAAATGACTTTCACTCCTGAAAAGGACTATCGTCCTTCAAGGATATTCCTGAAAATGACGTTCGTCCTTTAAGGATGCTCCTGAAAAGGACTATCGTCCTTCAAGGATACTCCTGAAAAGGACTTTCGTCCTTCAAGGATACTCCTGAAAAGGACTATCTTCCTTCAAGGATACTCCTGAAAAGGACTAAAAAGGACACTCCTGAAAATAACTTTCTTCCTTCAAGGATACTCCTGAAAAGGACTATCGTCCTTCAAGGATATTCCTGAAAAGGACTGAAAAGGACACTCCTGAAAAGGACTTTTGTCCTTCAAGGATACTCCTGAAAAGGACTATCTTCCTTCAAGAATACTCCTATAAAGAACTGAAAAGGACACTCCTGAAAATAACTTTCTTCCTTCAAGGATACTCCTGAAAAGGACTATCGTCCTTCAAGGATACTCCTGAAAAGGACTAAAAAGGACACTCCTGAAAAGGACTATCGTCCTTCAAGGATACTCCTGAAAAGGACTTTCGTCCTTCAATGATACTCCTGAAAAGGACTATCGTCCTTCAAGGATACTTCTGAAAAGGACTAAAAAGGACACTCCTGAAAAGGACTATCGTCCTTCAAGGATACTCCTGAAAAGGACTTTCGTCCTTCAAGGATACTCCTGAAAAGGACTTTCGTCCATCAAGGATACTCCTGAAAAGGACTAAAAAGGACACTCCTGAAAAGGACTTTCGTCCTTCAAGGATACTTCTAAAAAGGACTATCGTCCTTTAAGGATATGACTGAAAAGGACTGAAAAGGATACTCCTGAAAAGGACTTTCGTCCTTCAAGGATACTCCTGGAAAATACTATCATCCTTCAAGGATATTCCTGAAAAGGACACTCCTGAAAAGGACTATCGTCCTTCAAGGATACTCCTGAAAAGGACTGAAAAGGATACTCCTGAAAAGGACTATCGTCCTTCAAGGATACTCCTGAAAAGGACTTTCGTCCTTCAAGGATACTCCTGAAAAGGACTTTCGTCCTTCAAGGATACTCCTGAAAAGGACTATCGTCCTTCAAGGATATTCCTGAAAAGGACTTTCGTCCTTCAAGAATACTCCTGAAAAGGACTATCTTCCTTCAAGGATACTCCTGAAAAGGACTAAAAAGGACACTTCTGAAAATAACTTTCTTCCTTCAAGGATACTCCTGAAAAGGACTATCGTCCTTCAAGGATATTCCTGAAAAGGACTGAAAAGGACACTCCTGAAAAGGACTTTCGTCCTTCAAGGATACTCCTGAAAAGGACTATCTTCCTTCAAGAATACTTCTATAAAGGACTGAAAAGGACACTCCTGAAAATAACTTTCTTCCTTCAAGGATACTCCTGAAAAGGACTATCGTCCTTCAAGGATACTCCTGAAAAGGACTAAAAAGGACAATCCTGAAAAGGACTATCGTCCTTCAAGGATACTCCTGAAAAGGACTTTCGTCCTTCAAGGATACTCCTGAAAAGGACTTTCGTCCTTCAAGGATACTCCTGGAAAATACTATCATCCTTCAAGGATATTCCTGAAAAGGACACTCCTGAAAAGGACTATCGTCCTTCAAGGATACTCCTGAAAAGGACTGAAAAGGATACTCCTGAAAAGGACTATCGTCCTTCAAGGATACTCCTGAAAAGGACTTTCGTCCTTCAAGGATACTCCTGAAAAGGACTTTCGTCCTTCAAGGATACTCCTGAAAAGGACTATCGTCCTTCAAGGATATTCCTGAAAAGGACTTTCGTCCTTCAAGGATACTCCTGAAAAGGACTATCTTCCTTCAAAGATACTCCTGAAAAGGACTAAAAAGGACACTCCTGAAAATAACTTTCTTCCTTCAAGGATACTCCTGAAAAGGACTATCGTCCTTCAAGGATATTCCTGAAAAGGACTGAAAAGGACACTCCTGAAAAGGACTTTCGTCCTTCAAGGATACTCCTGAAAAGGACTATCTTCCTTCAAGAATACTCCTATAAAGGACTGAAAAGGACACTCCTGAAAATAACTTTCTTCCTTCAAGGATACTCCTGAAAAGGACTATCGTCCTTCAAGGATACTCCTGAAAAGGACTAAAAAGGACACTCCTGAAAAGGACTTTCGTCCTTCAAGGATACTCCTGAAAAGGACTATCGTCCTTCAAGGATACTTCTGAAAAGGACTAAAAAGGACACTCCTGAAAAGGACTATCGTCCTTCAAGGATACTCCTGAAAAGGACTTTCGTCCTTTAAGGATGCTCCTGAAAAGGACTATCGTCCTTCAAGGATACTCCTGAAAAGGACTGAAAAGGACACTCCTAAAAAGGACTTTCGTCCTTCAAGGCTACTCCTGAAAAGGACTTTCGTCCTTCAAGGATACTCCTGAAAAGGACTTTCGTCCTTCAAGGATACTCCTGAAAATGACTTTCGTCCTTCAAGGATACTCCTGAAAAGGACTTTCGTTCTTCAAGGATACTCCTGAAAAGGACTATCGGCCTTCAAGGACACTCCTGAAAAGGACTTTCGTCCTTCGAGAATACTCCTGAAAAGGACTGAAAAGGACACTCCTGAAAATAACTTTCTTCCTTCAAGGATACTCCTGAAAAGGACTATCGTCCTTCAAGGATACTCCTGAAAAGGACTAAAAAGGACACTCCTGAAAAGGACTTTCGTCCTTCGAGAATACTCCTGAAAAGGACTTTCGTCCTTCAAGGATACTCCTGAAAAGGACTATCGTCCTTCAAGGATACTCCTGAAAAGGACTTTCGTCCTTCAAGGATACTCCTGAAAAGGACTATCGTCCTTCAAGGATATTCCTGAAAAGGACTGAAAAGGATACTCCTGAAAATGACTTTCGTCCTTCAAGGATACTCCTGAAAAGGACTATCGTCCTTCAAGGATATTCCTGAAAAGGACTTTCGTCCTTCAAGGATATTCCTGAAAATGACTTTCGTCCTTCAAGGATACTCCTGAAAAGGACTATCGTCCTTCAAGGATACTCCTGAAAAGGACTATCGTCCTTCAAGGATATTCCTGAAAAGGACTGAAAAGGATACTCCTGAAAATGACTTTAACTCCTGAAAAGGACTATCGTCCTTCAAGGATATTCCTGAAAATGACGTTCTTCCTTTAAGGATGCTCCTGAAAAGGACTATCGTCCTTCAAGGATACTCCTGAAAAGGACTTTCGTCCTTCAAGGATACTCCTGAAAAGGACGATCTTCCTTCAAGGATACTCCTGAAAAGGACTAAAAAGGACACTCCTGAAAATAACTTTCTTCCTTCAAGGATACTCCTGAAAAGGACTATCGTCCTTCAAGGATATTCCTGAAAAGGACTGAAAAGGACACTCCTGAAAAGGACTTTCGTCCTTCAAGGATACTCCTGAAAAGGACTATCTTCCTTCAAGAATACTCCTATAAAGAACTGAAAAGGACACTCCTGAAAATAACTTTCTTCCTTCAAGGATACTCCTGAAAAGGACTATCGTCCTTCAAGGATACTCCTGAAAAGGACTAAAAAGGACACTCCTGAAAAGGACTATCGTCCTTCAAGGATACTCCTGAAAAGGACTTTCGTCCTTCAATGATACTCCTGAAAAGGACTATCGTCCTTCAAGGATACTTCTGAAAAGGACTGAAAAGGACACTCCTGAAAAGGACTATCGTCCTTCAAGGATACTCCTGAAAAGGACTTTCGTCCTTCAAGGATACTCCTGAAAAGGACTTTCGTCCATCAAGGATACTCCTGAAAAGGACTAAAAAGGACACTCCTGAAAAGGACTTTCGTCCTTCAAGGATACTTCTAAAAAGGACTATCGTCCTTTAAGGATATGACTGAAAAGGACTGAAAAGGATACTCCTGAAAAGGACTTTCGTCCTTCAAGGATACTCCTGGAAAATACTATCATCCTTCAAGGATATTCCTGAAAAGGACACTCCTGAAAAGGACTATCGTCCTTCAAGGATACTCCTGAAAAGGACTGAAAAGGATACTCCTGAAAAGGACTATCGTCCTTCAAGGATACTCCTGAAAAGGACTTTCGTCCTTCAAGGATACTCCTGAAAAGGACTTTCGTCCTTCAAGGATACTCCTGAAAAGGACTATCGTCCTTCAAGGATATTCCTGAAAAGGACTTTCGTCCTTCAAGGATACTCCTGAAAAGGACTATCTTCCTTCAAGGATACTCCTGAAAAGGACTAAAAAGGACACTCCTGAAAATAACTTTCTTCCTTCAAGGATACTCCTGAAAAGGACTATCGTCCTTCAAGGATATTCCTGAAAAGGACTGAAAAGGACACTCCTGAAAAGGACTTTCGTCCTTCAAGGATACTCCTGAAAAGGACTATCTTCCTTCAAGAATACTCCTATAAAGGACTGAAAAGGACACTCCTGAAAATAACTTTCTTCCTTCAAGGATACTCCTGAAAAGGACTATCGTCCTTCAAGGATACTCCTGAAAAGGACTAAAAAGGACACTCCTGAAAAGGACTATCGTCCTTCAAGGATACTCCTGAAAAGGACTTTCGTCCTTCAAGGATACTCCTGAAAAGGACTATCGTCCTTCAAGGATACTTCTGAAAAGGACTAAAAAGGACACTCCTGAAAAGGACTATCATCCTTCAAGGATACTCCTGAAAAGGACTTTCGTCCTTCAAGGATACTCCTGAAAAGGACTTTCGTCCATCAAGGATACTCCTGAAAAGGACTAAAAAGGACACTCCTGAAAAGGACTTTCGTCCTTCAAGGATACTTCTAAAAAGGACTATCGTCCTTTAAGGATATGACTGAAAAGGACTGAAAAGGATACTCCTGAAAAAATATACTCCTGAAAAGGACTTTCGTCCTTCAAGGATACTCCTGGAAAAGACTATCATCCTTCAAGGATATTCCTGAAAAGGACACTCCTGAAAAGGACTATCGTCCTTCAAGGATACTCCTGAAAAGGACTGAAAAGGATACTCCTGAAAAGGACTATCGTCCTTCAAGGATACTCCTGAAAAGGACTTTCGTCCTTCAAGGATACTCCTGAAAAGGACTATCGTCCTTCAAGGATATTCCTGAATAGGACACTCCTGAAAAGGACTATCGTCCTTCAAGGATACTCCTGAAAAGGACTATCGTCCTTCAAGGATACTCCTGAAAAGGACTTTCGTCCTTCAAGGATACTCCTCAAAAGGACTATCGTCCTTCAAGGATATTCCTGAAAAGGATACTCCTGAAAAGGACTTTCGTCCTTCAAGGATACTCCTGAAAAGGACTGAAACGGACACTCCTGAAAAGGACTTTCGTCCTTCAAGGATACTCCTGAAAAGGACTATCGTTCTTCAAGGATATTCCTGAAAAGGACTATCGTCCTTCAAGGATACTCCTGAAAAGGACTATCGTCCTTCAAGGATACTCCTGAAAAGGACTTTCGTCCTTCAAGGATACTCCTGAAAAGGACTATCGTCCTTCAAGGATACTCCTGAAAAGGATACTCCTGAAAAGGACTTTCGTCCTTCAAGGATACTCCTGAAAAAGACTATCGTCCTTCAAGGATTTTCCTGAAAAGGATACTCCTGAAAAGGACTTTCGTCCTTCAAGGATACTCCTGAAAAGGACTGAAAAGGACACTCCTGTAAAGGACTTTCGTCCTTCAAGGATACTCCTGAAAAGGACTCGTCCTTCAAGAATACTCCTGAAAAGGACTACCGTCCTTCAAGGATACTCCTCAAAAGGACTATCGTCCTTCAAGGATATTCCTGAAAAGGATACTCCTGAAAAGGACTTTCGTCCTTCAAGGATACTCCTGAAAAGGACTGAAACGGACACTCCTGAAAAGGACTTTCGTCCTTCAAGGATACTCCTGAAAAGGACTATCGTTCTTCAAGGATATTCCTGAAAAGGACTATCGTCCTTCAAGGATACTCCTGAAAAGGACTATCGTCCTTCAAGGATACTCCTGAAAAGGACTTTCGTCCTTCAAGGATACTCCTGAAAAGGACTATCGTCCTTCAAGGATACTCCTGAAAAGGACTTTCGTCCTTCAAGGATACTCTTGAAAAGGACTATCGTCCTTCAAGGATACTCCTGAAAAGGACTTTCGTCCTACAAGGATACTCCTGAAAAGGACTTTCGTCCTTCAAGGACACTCCTGAAAAGGACTTTCGTCCTTCAAGGATACTCCTGAAAAGGACTTTCGTCCTTCAAGGATACTCCTGAAAAGGACTCGTCCTTCAAGAATACTCCTGAAAAGGACTACCGTCCTTCAAGGATACTCCTCAAAAGGACTATCGTCCTTCAAGGATATTCCTAAAAAGGATACTCCTGAAAAGGACTTTCGTCCTTCAAGGATACTCCTGAAAAGGACTTTCGTCCTTCAAGGATACTCCTGAAAAGGACTGAAAAGGACACTCCTGTAAAGGACTTTGTCCTTCAAGGATACTCCTGAAAAGGACTCGTCCTTCAAGAATACTCCTGAAAAGGACTACCGTCCTTCAAGGATACTCCTCAAAAGGACTATCGTCCTTCAAGGATATTCCTGAAAAGGATACTCCTGAAAAGGACTTTCGTCCTTCAAGGATACTCCTGAAAAGGACTGAAAAGGACACTCCTGAAAAGGACTTTCGTCCTTCAAGGATACTCCTGAAAAGGACTCGTCCTTCAAGGATACTCCTGAAAAGGACTATCGTCCTTCAAGGATACTCCTGAAAAGGGCTATCGTCCTTTAAGGATACTCCTGAAAAGGACTGAAAAGGACTTTCGTCTTTCAAGGATACTCCTGAAAAGGACTTTCGTCCTTCAAGGATATTCCTGAAAATGACTTTCGTCCTTCAAGGATACTCCTGAAAAGGACTATCGTCCTTCAAGGATACTCCTGAAAGGACTATCGTCCTTCAAGGATACTCCTGAAAAGGACTTTCGTCCTTCAAGGATACTCTTGAAAATGACACTCCTGAAAAGGACTATCGTCCTTCAAGGATACTCCTGAAAAATGACTTTTGTCCTTCAAGGATACTCCTGAAAAGGACTATCGTCCTTCAAGGATATTCCTAAAAAGGACTGAAAAGGATACTCCTGAAAAGGACTTTCGTCCTTCAAGGATACTCCTGAAAAGGACTATCGTCCTTCAAGGATATTCCTAAAAAGGACTGAAAAGGATACTCCTGAAAAGGACTCGTCCTTCAAGGATACTCCTGAAAAGGACTACCGTCCTTCAAGGATACTCCTGAAAAGGACTATCGTCCTTCAAGGATACTCCTGAAAAGGACTATCAGCCTTCAAGGACACTCCTGAAAAGGACTATCGTCCTTCAAGGATATTCCAAAAAAGGACTGAAAAGGATACTCCTGAAAAGGACTTTCGTCCTTCAAGGATACTCCTGAAAAGGACTATCGTCCTTCAAGGATATTCCTGAAAAGGACTATCGGCCTTCAAGGACACTCCTGAAAAGGACTATCGGCCTTCAAGGACACTCCTGAAAAGGACTTTCGTCCTTCAAGGATACTCCTGAAAAGGACTGAAAAGGACACTCCTAAAAAGGACTTTCGTCCTTCAAGGATACTCCTGAAAAGGACTTTCGTCCTTCAAGGATACTCCTGAAAAGGACTATCGGCCTTCAAGGACACTCCTGAAAAGGACTTTCGTCCTTCAAGGATACTCCTGAAAAGGACTGAAAAGGACACTCCTAAAAAGGACTTTCGTCCTTCAAGGATACTCCTGAAAAGGACTATCGGCCTTCAAGGACACTCCTGAAAAGGACTTTCGTCCTTCAAGGATACTCCTGAAAAGGACTATCGGCCTTCAAGGACAGTCCTGAAAAGGACTTTCGTCCTTCAAGGATATTCCTGAAAATGACGTTCGTCCTTTAAGGATGCTCCTGAAAAGGACTATCGTCCTTCAAGGATACTCCTGAAAAGGACTGAAAAGGACACTCCTAAAAAGGACTTTCGTCCTTCAAGGACATTCCTGAAAATTACTTTCGTCCTTCAAGGATACTCCTGAAAATGACTTTCGTCCTTCAAGGATACTCCTGAAAAGGACTATCGTACTTCAAGGATACTCCTGAAAAGGACTTTCGTCCTTCAAGGATATTCCTGAAAAGGACTAAAAAGGACAATCCTGAAAAGGACTTTCGTCCGTCAAGGATATTCCTGAAAATGACGTTCGTCCTTTAAAGGTGCTCCTAAAAAGGACTATCGTCCTTCAAGGATACTCCTGAAAAGGACTGAAAAGGACACTCCTAATAAGGACTTTCGTCCTTCAAGGACATTCCTTAAAATGACTTTCGTCCTTCAAGGATACTCCTGAAAAGGACTATCGTCCTTCAAGGATACTCCTGAAAAAGACTATCGTCCTTCAAGGATATTCCTGAAAAGGACTGAAAAGGACACTCCTAAAAAGGACTTTCGTCCTTCAAGGACATTCCTGAAAATTACTTTCGTCCTTCAAGGACATTCCTGAAAATTACTTTCGTCCTTCAAGGATACTCCTGAAAATGACTTTCGTCCTTCAAGGATACTCCTGAAAAGGACTATCGTATTTCAAGGATACTCCTGAAAATGACTTTCGTCCTTCAAGGATACTCCTGAAAAGGACTTTCGTCCTTCAAGGATACTCCTGAAAAGGACTATCGTCCTTCAAGGATACTCCTGAAAAGGACTTTCGTCCTTCAAGGATATTCCTGAAAAGGACACTCCTGAAAAGGACTATCGTCCTTCAAAGATATTCCTGAAAAGGACTTTCGTCCTTCAAAGATATTCCTGAAAATGACTTTCGTCCTTCAAAGATACTCCTGAAAAGGACTTTCGTCCTTCAAGGTTATTCCTGAAAATGACACTCCTGAAAAGGATTATCGTCCTTCAAGGATACTCCTGAAAAGGACTATCGTCCTTCAAAGATATTCCTGAAAATGACTTTCGTCCTTCAAAGATACTCCTGAAAAGGACTATCGTCCTTCAAGGATACTCCTGAAAAGGACTTTCGTCCTTCAAGGATATTCCTGAAAATGACACTCCTGAAAAGGACTATCGTCCTTCAAGGATACTCCTGAAAAGGACTATCGTACTTCAAGCATATTCCTGAAAAGGACTGAAAAGGACACTCCTGAAAATGACTTTCGTCCTTCAAGGATACTCCTGAAAAGGACTGTCGTCCTTCAAGGATACACCTGAAAAGGACTTTCGTCCTTCAAGGATACTCCTGAAAAGGACTATCGTCCTTCAAGGATATTCCTGAAAAGGACTTTCGTCCTTCAAGGATATTCCTGAAAATGACACTCCTGAAAAGGACTATCGTCCTTCAAGGATATTCCTGAAAAGGACTTTCGTCCTTCAAGGATATTCCTGAAAATGACACTCCTGAAAAGGACTATCGTCCTTCAAAGATATTCCTGAAAAGGACTTTCGTCCTTCAAAGATATTCCTGAAAATGACTTTCGTCCTTCAAGGATACTCCTGAAAAGGACTATCGTCCTTCAAGGATACTCCTGAAAAGGACTTTCGTCCTTCAAGGATACTCCTGAAAAGGACTGAAAAGGACACTCCTGAAAAGGACTTTCGTCCTTCAAGGATACTCCTGAAAAGGACTATCGGCCTTCAAGGATATTCCTGAAAAGGACTTTCGTCCTTCAAGGATATTCCTGAAAATGACACTCCTGAAAAGGACTATCGTCCTTCAAGGATACTCCTGAAAAGGACTTTCGTCCTTCAAGGATACTCCTGAAAAGGACTATCGTCCTTCAAGGATACTCCTGAAAAGGACTGAAAAGGACACTCCTGAAAAGGACTTTCGTCCTTCAAGGATACTCCTGAAAAGGACTATCGTCCTTCAAGGATATTCCTGAAAAGGACTTTCGTCCTTCAAGGATATTCCTGAAAAGGACACTCCTGAAAAGGACTATCGTCCTTCAAAGATATTCCTGAAAAGGACTTTCGTCCTTCAAAGATATTCCTGAAAATGACTTTCGTCCTTCAAAGATACTCCTAAAAAGGACTTTCGTCCTTCAAGGATATTCCTGAAAATGACACTCCTGAAAAGGATTATCGTCCTTCAAGGATACTCCTGAAAAGGACTATCGTCCTTCAAAGATATTCCTGAAAATGACTTTCGTCCTTCAAAGATACTCCTGAAAAGGACTATCGTCCTTCAAGGATACTCCTGAAAAGGACTTTCGTCCTTCAAGCATATTCCTGTAAAGGACTGAAAAGGACACTCCTGAAAATGACTTTCGTCCTTCAAGGATACTCCTGAAAAGGACTGTCGTCCATCAAGGATACACCTGAAAAGGACTTTCGTCCTTCAAGGATACTCCTGAAAAGGACTATCGTCCTTCAAGGATATTCCTGAAAATGACACTCCTGAAAATGACTATCGTCCTTCAAGGATACTCCTGAAAAGGACTATCGTCCTTCAAGCATATTCCTGAAAAGGACTGAAAAGGACACTCCTGAAAATGACTTTCGTCCTTCAAGGATACTCCTAAAAAGGACTGTCGTCCTTCAAGGATACACCTGAAAAGGACTTTCGTCCTTCAAGGATACTCCTGAAAAGGACTATCGTCCTTCAAGGATATTCCTGAAAAGGACTTTCGTCCTTCAAGGATATTCCTGAAAATGACACTCCTGAAAAGGACTATCGTCCTTCAAGGATACTCCTGAAAAGGACTTTCGTCCTTCAAGGATATTCCTGAAAATGACACTCCTGAAAAGGATTATCGTCCTTCAAGGATACTCCTGAAAAGGACTATCGTCCTTCAAAGATTCCTGAAAATGATATTCCTGAAAATGTCCTTCAAGGATACTTGAAAAGGACTTTCGTCCTTCAAGGATATTCCTGATGACACTCCTGAAAAGGACGTAAGGATCGAAAAGGACTCGTCCTTCAAGGATACTCCTGAAAAAAGGACTTTTCGGATACCTTCAAGGATATTCCTGAAAATGACACTCCTGAAAAGGATTATCGTCCTTCAAGGATACTCCTGAAAAGGACTATCGTCCTTCAAAGATATTCCTGAAAATGATTTTCGTCCTTCAAAGATACTCCTGAAAAGGACCATCGTCCTTCAAGGATACTCCTGAAAAGGACTTTCGTCCTTCAAGGATATTCCTGAAAATGACACTCCTGAAAAGGACTATCGTCCTTCAAGGATACTCCTGAAAAGGACTATCGTCCTTCAAAGATATTCCTGAAAATGATTTTCGTCCTTCAAAGATACTCCTGAAAAGGACTATCGTCCTTCAAGGATACTCCTGAAAAGGACTTTCGTCCTTCAAGGATATTCCTGAAAATGACACTCCTGAAAAGGATTATCGTCCTTCAAGGATACTCCTGAAAAGGACTATCGTCCTTCAAAGATATTCCTGAAAATGACTTTCGTCCTTCAAAGATACTCCTGAAAAGGATTATCGTCCTTCAAGGATATTCCTGAAAAGGACTTTCGTCCTTCAAGGATATTCCTGAAAAGGACTTTCGTCCTTCAAGGATACTCCTGAAAAGGACTATCGTCCTTCAAAGATATTCCTGAAAATGACTTTCGTCCTTCAAAGATACTCCTGAAAAGGACTATCGTCCTTCAAGGATATTCCTGAAAATGACACTCCTGAAAAGGATTAACGTCCTTCAAGGATACTCCTGAAAAGGACTATCGTCCTTCAAAGATATTCCTGAAAATGATTTTCGTCCTTCAAAGATACTCCTAAAAAGGACTATCGTCCTTCAAGGATACTCCTGAAAAGGACTTTCGTCCTTCAAGGATATTCCTGAAAATGACACTCCTGAAAAGGATTATCGTCCTTCAAGGATACTCCTGAAAAGGACTATCGTCCTTCAAAGATATTCCTGAAAATGACTTTCGTCCTTCAAAGATACTCCTGAAAAGGATTATCGTCCTTCAAGGATATTCCTGAAAAGGACTTTCGTCCTTCAAGGATATTCCTGAAAATGACACTCCTGAAAAGGATTATCGTCCTTCAAGGATACTCCTGAAAAGGACTATCGTCCTTCAAAGATATTCCTGAAAATGACTTTCGTCCTTCAAAGATACTCCTGAAAAGGACTATCGTCCTTCAAGGATACTCCTGAAAAGGACTTTCGTCCTTCAAGGATATTCCTGAAAATGGCACTCCTGAAAATGACTTTCGTCCTTCAAGGATACTCCTGAAAAGGACTGTCGTCCTTCAAGGATACTCCTGAAAAGGACTTTCGTCCATCAAGGATACTCCTGAAAATGACTTTCGTCCTTCAAGGATACTACTGAAAAGGACTTTCGTCCTTCAAGGATACTCCTGAAAAGGACTTTCGTCCTTCAAGGATATTCCTGAAAAGGACTGAAAAGGACACTCCTGAAAAGGACTTTCGTCCTTCAAGGATATTCCTGAAAATGACTTTCGTCCTTCAAGGATACTCCTGAAAAGGACTATCGTCCTTCAAGGATACTCCTGAAAAGGACTGAAAAGGACACTCCTGAAAAGGACTTTCGTCCTTCAAGGATATTCCTGAAAATGACGTTGGTCCTTTAAGGATGCTCCTGAAAAGGACTATCGTCCTTCAAGGATACTCCTAAAAAGGACTGAAAAGGACACTCCTAAAAAGGACTTTCGTCCTTCAAGGACATTCCTGAAAATGACTTTCGTCCTTCAAGGCTACTCCTGAAAAGGACTTTCGTCCTTCAAGGATACTCCTGAAAAGGACTTTCGTCCTTCAAGGATACTCCTGAAAAGGACTATCGGCCTTCAAGGATACTCCTGAAAAGGACTGAAAAGGACACTCCTAAAAAGGACTTTCGTCCTTCAAGGACATTCCTGAAAATGACTATCGTCCTTCAAGGATACTCCTGAAAAGGTCTTTCGTCCTTCAAGGATATTCCTGAAAATGACGTTCGTCCTTTAAGGATGCTCCTGAAAAGGACTATCGTCCTTCAAGGATACTCCTGAAAAGGACTGAAAAGGACACTCCTAAAAAGGACTTTCGTTCTTCAAGGATACTCCTGAAAAGGACTTTCGTCCTTCAAGGATACTCCTGAAAAGGACTATCAGCCTTCAAGGACACTCCTGAAAAGGACTTTCGTCCTTCAAGGATATTCCTGAAAATGACGTTCGTCCTTTAAGGATGCTCCTGAAAAGGACTATCGTCCTTCAAGGATACTCCTGAAAAGGACTGAAAAGGACACTCCTAAAAAGGACTTTCGTCCTTCAAGGACATTGCTGAAAATTACTTTCGTCCTTCAAGGATACTCCTGAAAATGACTTTCGTACTTCAAGGATACTCCTGAAAATGACTTTCGTCCCTCAAGGATAC
The DNA here is from genome assembly GCA_030578115.1 of Leucoptera coffeella. Lineage (NCBI taxonomy): Eukaryota > Metazoa > Arthropoda > Insecta > Lepidoptera > Lyonetiidae > Leucoptera > Leucoptera coffeella. Next base: position 87,896 of record JAMBLF010001170.1, on the reverse strand, counting down.
TCCTGAAAAGGAATTTCGTCCTTCAAGGATACTCCTGAAAAGGACTTTCGTCCTTCAAGGATACTCCTGAAAAAGACTATCGTCCTTCAAGGATACTCCTGAAAAAGACTATCGTCCTTCAAGGATACTCCTGAAAAAGACTATCGTCCTTCAAGGATACTCCTGAAAAAGACTATCGTCCTTCAAGGATACTCCTGAAAAGGACTGAAAAGGACACTCCTGAAAAGGACTTTCGTCCTTCAAGGACATTCCTGAAAATGACTTTCGTCCTTCAAGGCTACTCCTGAAAAGGACTTTCGCCCTTCAAGGATACTCCTTAAAAGGACTTTCGTCCTTCAAGGATACTCCTGAAAAGGACTATCGGCCTTCAAGGATACTCCTGAAAAGGACTTTCGTCCTTCAAGGATACTCCTGAAAAGGACTTTCGTCCTTCAAGGATATTCCTGAAAAGGACTGAAAAGGACACTCCTGAAAAGGACTTTCGTCCTTCAAGGATATTCCTGAAAATGACGTTCGTCCTTTAAGGATGCTCCTGAAAAGGACTATCGTCCTTCAAGGATACTCCTGAAAAGGACTATCGTCCTTCAAGGATACTCCTGAAAAGGACTAAAAAGGACACTCCTGAAAAGGACTTTCGTCCTTCGAGAATACTCCTGAAAAGGACTTTCGTCCTTCAAGGATACTCCTGAAAAGGACTATCGTCCTTCAAGGATACTCCTGAAAAGGACTTTCGTCCTTCAAGGATACTCCTGAAAAGGACTACCGTCCTTCAAGGATATTCCTGAAAAGGACTGAAAAGGATACTCCTGAAAATGACTTTCGTCCTTCAAGGATACTCCAGAAAAGGACTATCGTCCTTTAAGGATATTCCTGAAAAGGACTTTCGTCCTTCAAGGATATTCCTGAAAATGACTTTCGTCCTTCAAGGATACTCCTGAAAAGGACTATCGTCCTTCAAGGATACTCCTGAAAAGGACTATCGTCCTTCAAGGATACTCCTGAAAAGGACTTTCGTCCTTCAAGGATATTCCTGAAAATGACGTTCGTCCTTTAAGGATGCTCCTGAAAAGGACTATCGTCCTTCAAGGATACTCCTGAAAAGGACTATCTTCCTTTAAGAATACTCCTATAAAGGACTGAAAAGGACACTCCTGAAAATAACTTTCTTCCTTCAAGGATACTCCTGAAAAGGACTATCGTCCTTCAAGGATACTCCTGAAAAGGACTTTCGTCCTTCAAGGATACTCCTGAAAAGGACTATCGTCCTTCAAGGATATTCCTGAAACGGACTGAAAAGGATACTCCTGAAAATGACTTTCGTCCTTCAAGGATACTCCTGAAAAGGACTATCGTCCTTCAAGGATATTCCTGAAAATGACGTTCGTCCTTTAAGGATGCTCCTGAAAAGGACTATCGTCCCTCAAGGATACTCCTGAAAAGGACTTTCGTCCTTCAAGGATATTCCTGAAAAGGACTTAAAAGGACACTCCTGAAAAGGATTATCGTCCTTCAAGGATACTCCTGAAAAGGACTATCGTCCTTCAAAGATATTCCTGAAAATGACTTTCGTCCTTCAAAGATACTCCTGAAAAGGATTATCGTCCTTCAAGGATATTCCTGAAAAGGACTTTCGTCCTTCAAGGATATTCCTGAAAATGACACTCCTGAAAAGGATTATCGTCCTTCAAGGATACTCCTGAAAAGGACTATCGTCCTTCAAAGATATTCCTGAAAATGACTTTCGTCCTTCAAAGATACTCCTGAAAAGGATTATCGTCCTTCAAGGATATTTTTGAAAAGGACTTTCGTCCTTCAAGGATATTCCTGAAAATGACACTCCTGAAAAGGATTATCGTCCTTCAAGGATACTCCTGAAAAGGACTATCGTCCTTCAAAGATATTCCTGAAAATGACTTTCGTCCTTCAAAGATACTCCTGAAAAGGACTATCGTCCTTCAAGGATATTCCTGAAAATGACACTCCTGAAAAGGACTATCGTCCTTCAAAGATATTCCTGAAAATGATTTTCGTCCTTCAAAGATACTCCTGAAAAGGACTATCGTCCTTCAAGGATACTCCTGAAAAGGACTTTCGTCCTTCAAGGATATTCCTGAAAATGACACTCCTGAAAAGGATTATCGTCCTTCAAGGATACTCCTGAAAAGGACTATCGTCCTTCAAAGATATTCCTGAAAATGACTTTCGTCCTTCAAAGATACTCCTGAAAAGGATTATCGTCCTTCAAGGATATTCCTGAAAAGGACTTTCGTCCTTCAATGATATTCCTGAAAATGACACTCCTGAAAAGGATTATCGTCCTTCAAGGATACTCCTGAAAAGGACTATCGTCCTTCAAAGATATTCCTGAAAATGACTTTCGTCCTTCAAAGATACTCCTGAAAAGGACTATCGTCCTTCAAGGATACTCCTGAAAAGGACTTTCGTCCTTCAAGGATATTCCTGAAAATGACACTCCTGAAAATGACTTTCGTCCTTCAAGGATACTCCTGAAAAGGACTGTCGTCCTTCAAGGATACTCCTGAATAGGACTTTCGTCCATCAAGGATACTCCTGAAAATGACTTTCGTCCTTCAAGGATACTACTGAAAAGGACTTTCGTCCTTCAAGGATACTCCTGAAAAGGACTTTCGTCCTTCAAGGATATTCCTGAAAAGGACTGAAAAGGACATTCCTGAAAAGGACTTTCGTCCTTCAAGGATATTCCTGAAAATGACTTTCGACCTTCAAGGATACTCCTGAAAAGGACTATCGTCCTTCAAGGATACTCCTGAAAAGGACTTTCGTCCTTCAAGGATATTCCTGAAAAGGACTGAAAAGGACACTCCTGAAAAGGACTTTCGTCCTTCAAGGATATTCCTGAAAATGACGTTGGTCCTTTAAGGATGCTCCTGAAAAGGACTATCGTCCTTCAAGGATACTCCTAAAAAGGACTGAAAAGGACACTCCTAAAAAGGACTTTAGTCCTTCAAGGACATTCCTAAAAATGACTTTCGTCCTTCAAGGCTACTCCTGAAAAGGACTTTCGTCCTTCAAGGATACTCCTGAAAAGGACTTTCGTCCTTCAAGGATACTCCTGAAAAAGACTATCGGCCTTCAAGGATACTCCTGAAAAGGACTGAAAAGGACACTCCTAAAAAGGACTTTCGTCCTTCAAGGACATTCCTGAAAATGACTATCGTCCTTCAAGGATACTCCTGAAAAGGTCTTTCGTCCTTCAAGGATACTCCTGAAAAGGACTGAAAAGGACACTCCTAAAAAGGACTTTCGTTCTTCAAGGATACTCCTGAAAAGGACTTTCGTCCTTCAAGGATACTCCTGAAAAGGACTATCAGCCTTCAAGGACACTCCTGAAAAGGACTTTCGTCCTTCAAGGATATTCCTGAAAATGACGTTCGTCCTTTAAGGATGCTCCTGAAAAGGACTATCGTCCTTCAAGGATACTCCAGAAAAGGACTGAAAAGGACACTCCTAAAAAGGACTTTCGTCCTTCAAGGACATTCCTGAAAATTACTTTCGTCCTTCAAGGATACTCCTGAAAATGACTTTCGTACTTCAAGGATACTCCTGAAAATGACTTTCGTCCCTCAAGGATACTCCTGAAAAGGAATTTCGTCCTTCAAGGATACTCCTGAAAAGGACTTTCGTCCTTCAAGGATATTCCGGAAAAGGACTGAAAAGGACACTCCTGAAAAGGACTTTCGTCCTTCAAGGATACTCCTGAAAATGACTTTCGTCCTTCAAGGATACTCCTGAAAAAGACTATCGTCCTTCAAGGATACTCCCGAAAAGGACTGAAAAGGACACTCCTGAAGAGGACTTTCGTCCTTCAAGGACATTCCTGAAAATGACTTTCGTCCTTCAAGGCTACTCCTGAAAAGGACTTTCGCCCTTCAAGGATACTCCTTAAAAGGACTTTCGTCCTTCAAGGATACTCCTGAAAAGGACTATCGGCCTTCAAGGATACTCCTGAAAAGGACTTTCGTCCTTCAAGGATACTCCTGAAAAGGACTTTCGTCCTTCAAGGATATTCCTGAAAAGGACTGAAAAGGACACTCCTGAAAAGGACTTTCGTCCTTCAAGGATATTCCTGAAAATGACGTTCGTCCTTTAAGGATGCTCCTGAAAAGGACTATCGTCCTTCAAGGATACTCCTGAAAAGGACTATCGTCCTTCAAGGATACTCCTGAAAAGGACTAAAAAGGACACTCCTGAAAAGGACTTTCGTCCTTCGAGAATACTCCTGAAAAGGACTTTCGTCCTTCAAGGATACTCTTGAAAAGGACTATCGTCCTTCAAGGATACTCCTGAAAAGGACTTTCGTCCTTCAAGGATACTCCTGAAAAGGACTACCGTCCTTCAAGGATATTCCTGAAAAGGACTGAAAAGGATACTCCTGAAAATGACTTTCGTCCTTCAAGGATACTCCTGAAAAGGACTATCGTCCTTTAAGGATATTCCTGAAAAGGACTTTCGTCCTTCAAGGATATTCCTGAAAATGACTTTCGTCCTTCAAGGATACTCCTGAAAAGGACTATCGTCCTTCAAGGATACTCCTGAAAAGGACTATCGTCCTTCAAGGATACTCCTGAAAAGGACTTTCGTCCTTCAAGGATATTCCTGAAAATGACGTTCGTCCTTTAAGGATGCTCCTGAAAAGGACTATCGTCCTTCAAGGATACTCCTGAAAAGGACTATCTTCCTTTAAGAATACTCCTATAAAGGACTGAAAAGGACACTCCTGAAAATAACTTTCTTCCTTCAAGGATACTCCTGAAAAGGACTATCGTCCTTCAAGGATACTCCTGAAAAGGACTTTCGTCCTTCAAGGATACTCCTGAAAAGGACTATCGTCCTTCAAGGATATTCCTGAAACGGACTGAAAAGGATACTCCTGAAAATGACTTTCGTCCTTCAAGGATACTCCTGAAAAGGACTATCGTCCTTCAAGGATATTCCTGAAAATGACGTTCGTCCTTTAAGGATGCTCCTGAAAAGGACTATCGTCCCTCAAGGATACTCCTGAAAAGGACTTTCGTCCTTCAAGGATATTCCTAAAAAGGACTTAAAAGGACACTCCTGAAAAGGACTTTCGTCCTTCAAGGATACTCCTGAAAAGGACTATCTTCCTTCAAGAATACTCCTATAAAGGACTGAAAAGGACACTCCTGAAAATAACTTTCTTCCTTCAAGGATACTCCTGAAAAGGACTTTCGTCCATCAAGGATACTCCTGAAAAGGACTTTCGTCCTTCAAGGATATGACTGAAAAGGACTGAAAAGGATACTCCTGAAAAGGACTTTCGTCCTTCAAGGATACTCCTGAAAAGGACACTCCTGAAAAGGACTATCGTCCTTCAAGGATACTCCTGAAAAGGACTGAAAAGGATACTCCTGAAAAGGACTTTCGTCCTTCAAGGACATTCTTGAAAAGGACTATCGTCCTTCAAGGATACTCCTGAAAAGGACTTTCGTCCTTCAAGGATACTCCTGAAAAGGACTTTCGTCCTTCAAGGATACTCCTGAAAAGGACTATCGTCCTTCAAGGATATTCCTGAAAAGGACTGAAAAGGATACTCCTGAAAAGGACTTTCGTCCTTCAAGGATACTCCTGAAAAGGACTATCGTCCTTCAAGGATATTCCTGAAAAGGACACTCCTGAAAAGGACTATCGTCCTTCAAGGATATTCCTGAAAAGGACTATCGTCCTTCAAGGACACTCCTGAAAAGGACTTTCGTCCGTCAAGGATACTCCTGAAAAGGACTTTAGTCCTCCAAGGATACTCCTGAAAAGGACTTTCGTCCTCCAAGGATACTCCTGAAAAGGACTATCGTCCTTCAAGGACACTCCTGAAAAGGACTATCGTCCTTCAAGGACACTCCTGAAAAGGACTTTCGTCCTTCAAGGATACTCCTGAAAAGGACTATCGTCCTCCAAGGATACTCCTGAAAAGGACTTAAGTCCTCCAAGGATACTCCTGAAAAGGACTTTCGTCCTCCAAGGATACTCCTGAAAAGGACTATCGTCCTTCAAGGATACTCCTGAAAAAGATTATCGTCCTTCAAGGATACTCCTGAAAAGGACTTTCGTCCTTCAAGGATATTCCTGAAAATGACTTTCGTCCTTCAAGGATACTCCTGAAAAGGACTTTCGTCCTCCAAGGATACTCCTGAAAAGGACTATCGTCCTTCAAGGATACTCCTGAAAAAGATTATCGTCCTCCAAGGATACTCCTGAAAAGGACTATCGTCCTCCAAGGATACTCCTGAAAAGGACTTTCGTCCTCCAAGGATACTCCTGAAAAAGATTATCGTCCTTCAAGGATACTCCTGAAAAGGACTTTCGTCCTTCAAGGATATTCCTGAAAATGACTTTCGTCCTTCAAGGATACTCCTGAAAAGGACTGAAAAGGACACTTCTGAAAATGACTTTCATCTTTCAAGGATATTCCTGAAAATGACTTTCGTCCTTCAAGGATACTCCTGAAAAGGACTATCATCCTTCAAGGATATTCCTGAAAATAACTTTCGTCCTTCAAGGATACTCCTGAAAAGGACTATCGTCCTTCAAGGATATTCCTGAAAAGGACTGAAAAGGACTTTCGTCCTTCAAGGATACTCCTGAAAAGGACTAAGGATACTCCTGAAAAGGACTATCGTCCTTCAAGGATACTCCTGAAAATCTTTCGGCCTTCAAGGATACTCCTGAAAATGACTTTCGTCCTTCAAGGATACTCCTGAAAAGGACTATCGTCCTTCAAGGATATTCCTGAAAAGGACTGAAAAGGACTTTCGTCCTTCAAGGATATTCCTGAAAATAACTTTTGTCCTTCAAGGATACTCCTGAAAAGGACTATCGTCCTTCAAGGATACTCCTGAAAATGACTTTCGTCCTTCAAGGATACTCCTGAAAAGGACTATCATCTTTCAAGGATATTCCTAAAAATGATTTTCGTCCTTCAAGGATACTCCTGAAAAGGACTGAAAAGGAATTTCGTCCTTCAAGGATATTTCTGAAAATTACTTTCGTCCTTCAAGGATACTCCTGAAAAATGAATTTCGTCCTTCAAGGATACTCCTGAAAAGGACTATCGTCCATCAAGGATACTCCTGAAAAGGACTATCGTATTTCAAGGATATTCCTAAAAAGGACTGAAAAGGATACTCCTGAAAAGGACTTTCGTCCTTCAAGGAGACTCCTGAAAAGGACTATCGTCCTTCAAGGATATTCCTGAAAAGGACACTCCTGAAAAGGACTGAAAAGGACACTCCTGAAAAGGACTATCGTATTTCAAGGATATTCCTAAAAAGGACTGAAAAGGATACTCCTGAAAAGGACTATCGTATTTCAAGGATATTCCTAAAAAGGACTGAAAAGGATACTCCTGAAAAGGACTTTCGTCCTTCAAGGATACTCCTGAAAAGGACTCGTCCTTCAAGGATACTCCTGAAAAGGACTACCGTCCTTCAAGGATACTCCTGAAAAGGACTATCGTCCTTCAAGGATATTCCTGAAAAGGATACTGAAAAGGACTATCGTCCTTCAAGGATACTCCTGAAAAGGACTGAAAAGGACTCCTGAAAAGGACTTTCGTCCTTCAAGGATACTCCTGAAAAGGACTGAAGGATACTCCTGAAAAGGACTTTCGTCCTTCAAGGACATTCCTGAAAATGACTTTCGTCCTTCAAGGATACTCCTGAAAAGGACTATCGTCCTTCAAGGATACTCCTGAAAAGGACTTCCTGAAAAGGACTCGTCCTTCAAGGATACTCCTGAAAAGGACTTCCTCGTCCTTCAAGGATACTCCTGAAAAGGACTATCGTCCTTCAAGGATACTCCTGAAAAGGACTCGTCTCTTCTGAAAAGGACTTTCGTCCTTCAAGGATACTCCTGAAAAGGACTGTCCTTCAAGGACACTCCTGAAAAGGACTTTCGTCCTTCAAGGATACTCCTGAAAAGGACTTTCGTCCTTCAAGGATACTCCTGAAAAGGACTCGTCCTTCAAGGATACTCCTGAAAAGGACTTTCGTCCTTCAAGGATATTCCTGAAAATGACTTTCGTCCTTTAAGGATACTCCTGAAAAAGACTATCGACCTTCAAGGATTTTCCTGAAAAGGATACTCCTGAAAAGGACTTTCGTCCTTCAAGGATACTCCTGAAAAGGACTGAAAAGGACACTCCTGTAAAGGACTTTCGTCCTTCAAGGATACTCCTGAAAAGGACTACCGTCCTTCAAGGATACTCCTCAAAAGGACTATCGTCCTTCAAGGATATTCCTGAAAAGGATACTCCTGAAAAGGACTTTCGTCCTTTAAGGATACTCCTGAAAAGGACTGAAAAGGACACTCCTGAAAAGGACTTTCGTCCTTCAAGGATACTCCTGAAAAGGACTCGTCCTTCAAGGATACTCCTGAAAAGGACTATCGTCCTACAAGGATACTCCTAAAAAGGGCTATCGTCCTTCAAGGATACTCCTGAAAAGGACTGAAAAGGACTTTCGTCTTTCAAGGATACTCCTGAAAAGGACTTTCGTCCTTCAAGGATATTCCTGAAAATGACTTTCGTCCTTCAAGGATACTCCTGAAAAGGACTATCGTCCTTCAAGGATACTCCTGAAAGGACTATCGTCCTTCAAGGATACTCCTGAAAAGGACTTTCGTCCTTCAAGGATATTCCTAAAAAGGACTATCGTCCATCAAGGATACTCCTGAAAAGGACTATCGTCCTTCAAGGATACTCCTGAAAAATGACTTTCGTCCTTCAAGGATACTTCTGAAAAGGACTATCGTCCTTCAAGGATATTCCTTAAAAGGACTGAAAAGGATACTCCTGAAAAGGACTATCGTCCTTCAAGGATATTCCTTAAAATGACTGAAAAGGACACTCCTGAAAAGGACTATCGTCCTTCAAGGATACTCCTGAAAAGGACTTTCGTCCTTTAAGGATACTACTGAAAAGGACTGAAAAGGACTATCGTCCTTCAAGGATACTCCTGAAAAGGACTGAAAATGACTTTCGTCCTTCATGGATACTCCTGAAATGGACTTTCGTAAGGATACTTCTTCATGGATACTCCTGAAAAGGACTATCGTTCTTCAAGGACACTCCTGAAAAAGACTATCGTCCTTCAAGGATATTCCTGAAAAGGACTATCGTCCTTCAAGGATACTCCTGAAAAGAACTATCGTCCTTCAAGGATACTCCTGAAAAGGACTTTCGTCCTTCAAGGATACTCCTGAAAAGGACTATCGTCCTTCAAGGATATTCCTGAAAAGGACACTCCTGAAAAGGACTATCGTCCTTCAAGGATACTCCTGAAAAGGACTATCGTCCTTCAAGGACACTCCTGAAAAGGACTTTCGTCCTTCAAGGATACTCCTGAAAAGGACTATCGTCCTTCAAGGATACTCCTGAAAAGGACTTTCGTCCTTCAAGGATACTCCTGAAAAGGACTTTCGTCCTTCAAGGATACTCCTGAAAAAGACTATCGACCTTCAAGGATTTTCCTGAAAAGGATCGTCCTTCAAGGATACTCCTGAAAAGGACTTTCGTCCTTCAAGGATACTCCTGAAAAGGACTGAAAAGGACACTCCTGAAAAGGACTTTCGTCCTTCAAGGATACTCCTGAAAAGGACTCGTCCTTCAAGGATACTCCTGAAAAGGACTCGTCCTTCAAGGACACTCCTGAAAAGGACTTTCGTCCTTCAAGGATATTCCTGAAAATGACTTTCGTCCTTTAAGGATACTCCTGAAAAAGACTATCGACCTTCAAGGATTTTCCTGAAAAGGATACTCCTGAAAAGGACTTTCGTCCTTCAAGGATACTCCTGAAAAGGACTGAAAAGGACACTCCTGTAAAGGACTTTCGTCCTTCAAGGATACTCCTGAAAAGGACTACCGTCCTTCAAGGATACTCCTCAAAAGGACTATCGTCCTTCAAGGATATTCCTGAAAAGGATACTCCTGAAAAGGACTTTCGTCCTTTAAGGATACTCCTGAAAAGGACTGAAAAGGACACTCCTGAAAAGGACTTTCGTCCTTCAAGGATACTCCTGAAAAGGACTCGTCCTTCAAGGATACTCCTGAAAAGGACTATCGTCCTACAAGGATACTCCTAAAAAGGGCTATCGTCCTTCAAGGATACTCCTGAAAAGGACTGAAAAGGACTTTCGTCTTTCAAGGATACTCCTGAAAAGGACTTTCGTCCTTCAAGGATATTCCTGAAAATGACTTTCGTCCTTCAAGGATACTCCTGAAAAGGACTATCGTCCTTCAAGGATACTCCTGAAAGGACTATCGTCCTTCAAGGATACTCCTGAAAAGGACTTTCGTCCTTCAAGGATATTCCTAAAAAGGACTATCGTCCATCAAGGATACTCCTGAAAAGGACTATCGTCCTTCAAGGATACTCCTGAAAAATGACTTTCGTCCTTCAAGGATACTTCTGAAAAGGACTATCGTCCTTCAAGGATATTCCTTAAAAGGACTGAAAAGGATACTCCTGAAAAGGACTATCGTCCTTCAAGGATATTCCTTAAAATGACTGAAAAGGACACTCCTGAAAAGGACTATCGTCCTTCAAGGATACTCCTGAAAAGGACTTTCGTCCTTTAAGGATACTACTGAAAAGGACTGAAAAGGACTATCGTCCTTCAAGGATACTCCTGAAAAGGACTGAAAATGACTTTCGTCCTTCATGGATACTCCTGAAATGGACTTTCGTCCTTCATGGATACTCCTGAAAAGGACTATCGTTCTTCAAGGACACTCCTGAAAAAGACTATCGTTCTTCAAGGATATTCCTGAAAAGGACTATCGTCCTTCAAGGATACTCCTGAAAAGAACTATCGTCCTTCAAGGATACTCCTGAAAAGGACTTTCGTCCTTCAAGGATACTCCTGAAAAGGACTATCGTCCTTCAAGGATATTCCTGAAAAGGACACTCTTGAAAAGGACTATCGTCCTTCAAGGATATTCCTGAAAAGGACTATCGTCCTTCAAGGACACTCCTGAAAAGGACTTTCGTCCTTCAAGGATACTCCTGAAAAGGACTATCGTCCTTCAAGGATACTCCTGAAAAGGACTTTCGTCCTTCAAGGATACTCCTGAAAAGGACTATCGTCCTTCAAGGACACTCCTGAAAAGGACTATCGTCCTTCAAGGACACTCCTGAAAAGGACTTTCGTCCTTCAAGGATACTCCTGAAAAGGACTATCGTCCTCCAAGGATACTCCTGAAAAGGACTTTAGTCCTCCAAGGATACTCCTGGAAAGGACTATCGTCCTTCAAGGACACTCCTGAAAAGGACTATCGTCCTTCAAGGACACTCCTGAAAAGGACTTTCGTCCTCCAAGGATACTCCTGAAAAGGACTTTCGTCCTTCAAGGATACTCCTGAAAAGGACTTTAGTCCTCCAAGGATACTCCTGAAAAGGACTTTAGTCCTCCAAGGATACTCCTGGAAAGGACTATCGTCCTTCAAGGACACTCCTGAAAAGGACTATCGTCCTTCAAGGACACTCCTGAAAAGGACTTTCGTCCTTCAAGGATATTCCTGAAAATGACTTTCGTCCTTCAAGGATACTCCTGAAAAGGACTATCGTCCTCCAAGGATACTCCTGAAAAGGACTTTCGTCCTCCAAGGATACTCCTGAAAAGGACTATCGTCCTTCAAGGACACTCCTGAAAAGGACTATCGTCCTTCAAGGACACTCCTGAAAAGGACTTTCGTCCTTCAAGGATACTCCTGAAAAGGACTATCGTCCTCCAAGGATACTCCTGAAAAGGACTATCGTCCTCCAAGGATACTCCTGAAAAGGACTTTCGTCCTCCAAGGATACTCCTGAAAAAGATTATCGTCCTTCAAGGATACTCCTGAAAAGAACTTTCGTCCTTCAAGGATATTCCTGAAAATGACTTTCGTCCTTCAAGGATACTCCTGAAAAGGACTTTCGTCCTTCAAGGATACTCCTGAAAAGGACTGAAAAGGACACTTCTGAAAATGGCTTTCATCTTTCAAGGATATTCCTGAAAATGACTTTCGTCCTTCAAGGATACTCCTGAAAAGGACTATCATCCTTCAAGGATATTCCTGAAAATAACTTTCGTCCTTCAAGGATACTCCTGAAAAGGACTATCGTCCTTCAAGGATATTCCTGAAAAGGACTGAAAAGGACTTTCGTCCTTCAAGGATATTCCTGAAAATAACTTTTGTCCTTCAAGGATACTCCTGAAAAGGACTATCGTCCTTCAAGGATACTCCTGAAAATGACTTTCGTCCTTCAAGGATACTCCTGAAAAGGACTATCATCCTTCAAGGATATTCCTAAAAATGATTTTCGTCCTTCAAGGATACTCCTGAAAAGGACTGAAAAGGAATTTCGTCCTTCAAGGATATTTCTGAAAATTACTTTCGTCCTTCATGGATACTCCTGAAAAGGACTATCGTCCTTCAAGGACACTCATGAAAAGGACTATCGTTCTTCAAGGATATTCCTGAAAAGGACTATCGTCCTTCAAGGATACTCCTGAAAAGGACTATCGTCCTTCAAGGATACTCCTGAAAAGGACTTTCGTCCTTCAAGGATACTCTTTAAAAGGACTATCGTCCTTCAAGGATACTCCTGAAAAGGACTTTCGTCCTACAAGGATACTCCTGAAAAGGACTTTCGTCCTTCAAGGACACTCCTGAAAAGGACTATCGTCCTTCAAGGATACTCCTGAAAATGACTGAAAAGGACTATCGTCCTCAAGGATACTCCTGAAAAGGACTGAAAAGGAATTTCGTCCTTCAAGGATATTCCTGAAAATTACTTTCGTCCTTCATGGATACTCCTGAAAAGGACTATCGTCCTTCAAGGACACTCCTGAAAAGGACTATCGTTCTTCAAGGATATTCCTGAAAAGGACTATCGTCCTTCAAGGATACTCCTGAAAAGGACTATCGTCCTTCAAGGATACTCCTGAAAAGGACTCGTCCTTCAAGGATACTCCTGAAAAGGACTATCGTCCTTCAAGGATACTCCTGAAAAGGACTTTCGTCCTTCAAGGATACTCTAGAAAAGGACTATCGTCCTTCAAGGATACTCCTGAAAAGGACTTTCGTCCTACAAGGATACTCCTGAAAAGGACTTTCGTCCTTCAAGGATACTCCTGAAAAAGACTATCGTCCTTCAAGGATTTTCCTGAAAAGGATACTCCTGAAAAGGACTTTCGTCCTTCAAGGATACTCCTGAAAAGGACTGAAAAGTACACTCCTGTAAAGGACTTTCGTCCTTCAAGGATACTCTTGAAAAGGACTCGTCCTTCAAGAATACTCCTGAAAAGGACTACCGTCCTTCAAGGATACTCCTCAAAAGGACTATCGTCCTTCAAGGATATTCCTGAAAGAGATACTCCTGAAAAGGACTTTCGTCCTTCAAGGATACTCCTGAAAAGGACTGAAAAGGACACTCCTGAAAAGGACTTTCGTCCTTCAAGGATACTCCTGAAAAGGACTATCGTATTTCAAGGATATTCCTAAAAAGGACTGAAAAGGATACTCCTGAAAAGGACTTTCGTCCTTCAAGGAGACTCCTGAAAAGGACTATCGTCCATCAAGGATACTCCTGAAAAGGACTATCGTATTTCAAGGATATTCCTAAAAAGGACTGAAAAGGATACTCCTGAAAAGGACTTTCGTCCTTCAAGGAGACTCCTGAAAAGGACTATCGTCCTTCAAGGATATTCCTGAAAAGGACACTCCTGAAAAGGACTATCGTATTTCAAGGATATTCCTAAAAAGGACTGAAAAGGATACTCCTGAAAAGGACTTTCGTCCTTCAAGGATACTCCTGAAAAGGACTCGTCCTTCAAGGATACTCCGGAAAAGGACTACCGTCCTTCAAGGATACTCCTGAAAAGGACTATCGTCCTTCAAGGATATTCCTGAAAAGGATACTCCTGAAAAGGACTTTCGTCCTTCAAGGATACTCCTGAAAAGGACTGAAAAGGACACTCCTGAAAAGGACTTTCGTCCTTCAAGGATACTCCTGAAAAGGACTGAAAAGGACACTCCTGAAAAGGACTTTCATCCTTCAAGGATACTCCTGAAAAGGACTCGTCCTTCAAGGATACTCCTGAAAAGGACTATCGTCCTACAAGGATACTCCTAAAAAGGGCTATCGTCCTTCAAGGATACTCCTGAAAAGGACTGAAAAGGACTTTCGTCTTTCAAGGATACTCCTGAAAAGGACTTTCGTCCTTCAAGGATATTCCTGAAAATGACTTTCGTCCTTCAAGGATACTCCTGAAAAGGACTATCGTCCTTCAAGGATACTCCTGAAAGGACTATCGTCCTTCAAGGATACTCCTGAAAAGGACTTTCGTCCTTCAAGGATATTCCTAAAAAGGACTATCGTCCATCAAGGATACTCCTGAAAAGGACTATCGTCCTTCAAGGATACTCCTGAAAAATGACTTTCGTCCTTCAAGGATACTCCTGAAAAGGACTATCGTCCTTCAAGGATATTCCTAAAAAGGACTGAAAAGGATACTCCTAAAAAGGATTTTCGTCCTTCAAGGATACTCCTGAAAAGGACTCGTCCTTCAAGGATACTCCTGAAAAGGACTACCGTCCTTCAAGGATACTCCTGAAAAGGACTATCGTCCTTCAAGGATATTCCTGAAAAGGATACTCCTGAAAAGGACTTTCGTCCTTCAAGGATACTCCTGAAAAGGACTGAAAAGGACACTCCTGAAAAGGACTTTCGTCCTTCAAGGATACTCCTGAAAAGGACTCGTCCTTCAAGGATACTCCTGAAAAGGACTGAAAAGGCCACTCCTGAAAAGGACTTTCGTCCTTCAAGGATACTCCTGAAAAGGACTCGTCCTTCAAGGATACTCCTGAAAAGGACTGAAAAGGACACTCCTGAAAAGGATTTTCGTCCTTCAAGGATACTCCTGAAAAGGACTCGTCCTTCAAGGATACTCCTGAAAAGGACTCGTCCTTCAAGGATACTCCTGAAAAGGACTATCGTCCTTCAAGGATATTCCTAAAAAGGACTGAAAAGGATACTCCTGAAAAGGATTTTCGTCCTTCAAGGATACTCCTGAAAAGGACTATCGTCCTTCAAGGATATTCCTGAAAAGGACACTCCTGAAAAGGACTGAAAAGGACACTCCTGTAAAGGACTTTCGTCCTTCACGGATACTCCTGAAAAGGACTCGTCCTTCAAGGATACTCCTGAAAAGGACTACCGTCCTTCAAGGATACTCCTGAAAAGGACTATCGTCCTTCAAGGATATTCCTGAAAAGGATACTCCTGAAAAGGACTTTCGTCCTTCAAGGATACTCCTGAAAAGGACTGAAAAGGCCACTCCTGAAAAGGACTATCGTCCTTCAAGGATACTCCTGAAAAGGACTCGTCCTTCAAGGATACTCCTGAAAAGGACTGAAAAGGCCACTCCTGAAAAGGACTCGTCCTTCAAGGATACTCCTGAAAAGGACTCGTCCTTCAAGGATACTCCTGAAAAGGACTATCGTCCTTCAAGGATATTCCTAAAAAGGACTGAAAAGGATACTCCTGAAAAGGATTTTCGTCCTTCAAGGATACTCCTGAAAAGGACTATCGTCCTTCAAGGATATTCCTGAAAAGGACACTCCTGAAAAGGACTGAAAAGGACACTCCTGTAAAGGACTTTCGTCCTTCACGGATACTCCTGAAAAGGACTCGTCCTTCAAGGATACTCCTGAAAAGGACTACCGTCCTTCAAGGATACTCCTGAAAAGGACTATCGTCCTTCAAGGATATTCCTGAAAAGGATACTCCTGAAAAGGACTTTCGTCCTTCAAGGATACTCCTGAAAAGGACTGAAAAGGCCACTCCTGAAAAGGACTATCGTCCTTCAAGGATACTCCTGAAAAGGACTCGTCCTTCAAGGATACTCCTGAAAAAGACTATCGTCCTTCAAGGATATTCCTGAAAAGGATACTCCTGAAAAGGACTTTCGTCCTTCAAGGATGCTCCTGAAAAGGACTGAAAAGGATACTCCTGAAAAGGACTATCGTCCTTCAAGGATACTCCTGAAAAGGACTATCGTCCTTCAAGGATACTCCTGAAAAGGACTTTCGTCCTTCAAGGATACTCCTGAAAAGGACTATCGTCCTTCAAGGATATTCCTGAAAAGGACTAAAAAGGATACTCCTGAAAAGGACTTTCGTCCTTCAAGGATACTCCTGAAAAGGACTATCGTCCTTCAAGGATATTCCTGAAAAGGACACTCCTGAAAAGGACTATCGTCCTTCAAGGATACTCCTTAAAAGGACTTTCGTCCTTCAAGGATATTCCTGAAAATGACTTTAGTCCTTCAAGGATACTCCTGAAAAGGACTATCGTCCTTCAAGGATACTCCTGAAAAGGACTGAAAAGGACAATCCTAAAAAGGACTTTCGTCCTTCAAGGATACTCCTGAAAAGGACTATCGTCCTTCAAGGATACTCCTGAAAAGGACTATCGTCCTTCAAGGATACTCCTGAAAAGGACTTTCGTCCTTTAAGGATACTCCTGAAAAGGACTATTGTCCTTCAAGGATATTCCTGAAAAAGACTGAAAAGGACTTTCGTCCTTCAAGGATATTCCTGAAAAGGACTTAAAAGGATACTCCTGAAAAGGACTATCGTCCTTAAAGGATACTCCTGAAAATGACTTTCGACTTTCAAAGTACTCCTGAAAAGGACTATCGTCCTTCAAGGATACTCCTGAAAAGGACTTTCGTCCTTCAAGGATACTCCTGAAAAGGACTTTCGTCCTTCAAGGATATTCCTAAAAATGATTTAAGTCCTTCAAGGATACTCCTGAAAAGGACTTTCGTCGTTTAAGGATACTCCTGAAAAGGACTGAAAAGGAATTTCGTCCTTTAAGGATATTCCTGAAAAGGACTATAGTCCTTCAAGGATACTCCTGAAAATGACTTTTGTCCTTCAAGGATACTCCTGAAAAGACTATCATCCTTCAAGGATAGTCCTAAAAATGACTTTCGTCCTTCAAGGATACTCCTGAAAAGGACTATCGTCCTTCAAGGATACTCCTGAAAATGACTTTTGTCCTTCAAGGATACTCCTGAAAAGGACTATCATCCTTCAAGGATAGTCCTAAAAATGACTTTCGTCCTTCAAGGATACTCCTGAAAAGGACTATCGTCCTTCAAGGATATTCCTTAAAATGACTGAAAAAGACACTTCTGAAAAGGACTATCGTCCTTCAAGGATACTCCTGAAAAGGACTTTCGTCCTTTAAGGATACTCCTGAAAAGGACTGAAAAGGACACTCCTAAAAAGGACTTTCGTCCTTCAAGGATACTCCTGAAAAGGACTATCGTCCTTCAAGGATACTCCTGAAAAGGACTGAAAATGACTTTCGTCCTTCATGGATACTCCTGAAAAGGACTTTCGTCCTTCATGGATACTCCTGAAAAGGACTATCGTTCTTCAAGGACACTCCTGAAAAAGACTATCGTTCTTCAAGGATATTCCTGAAAAGGACTATCGTCCTTCAAGGATACTCCTGAAAAGGACTATCGTCCTTCAAGGATACTCCTGAAAAGGACTTTCGTCCTTCAAGGATACTCCTGAAAAGGACTATCGTCCTTCAAGGATACTCCTGAAAAGGACTTTCGTCCTTCAAGGATACTCCTGAAAAGGACTTTCGTCCTTCAAGGATACTCCTGAAAAGGACTTTCGTCCTTCAAGGATACTTCTGAAAAGGACTTTCGTCCTTCAAGGACACTCCTGAAAAGGACTTTCGTCCTTCAAGGATATTCCTGAAAATGACTTTCGTCCTTTAAGTATACTCCTGAAAAAGACTATCGTCCTTCAAGGATATTCTCGAAAAGAATACTCCTGAAAAGGACTGAAAAGGACACTCCTGTAAAGGACTTTCGTCCTTCAAGGATACTCCTGAAAAGGACTCGTCCTTCAAGGATACTCCTGAAAAGGACTACCGTCCTTCAAGGATACTCCTGAAAAGGACTATCGTCCTTCAAGGATATTCCTGAAAAGGATACTCCTGAAAAGGACTTTCGTCCTTTAAGGATACTCCTGAAAAGGACTGAAAAGGACACTCCTGAAAAGGACTTTCGTCCTTCAAGGATACTCCTGAAAAGGACTCGTCCTTCAAGGATACTCCTGAAAAAGACTATCGTTCTTCAAGGATATTCCTGAAAAGGATACTCCTGAAAAGGACTTTCGTCCTTCAAGGATACTCCTGAAAAGGACTATCGTCCTTCAAGGATATTCCTTAAAATGACTGAAAAGGACACTCCTGAAAAGGACTATCGTCCTTCAAGGATACTCTTGAAAAGGACTTTCGTCCTTCAAGGATACTCCTGAAAAGGACTATCGTCCTTCAAGGATACTCCTGAAAAGGACTTTCGTCCTTCAAGGATACTCTTGAAATGGACTATCGTCCTTCAAGGATACTCCTGAAAAGGACTTTCGTCCTTCAAGGATACTCCTGAAAAGGACTTTCGTCCTTCAAGGATACTCCTGAAAAGGACTTTCGTCCTTCAAGGATACTTCTGAAAAGGACTTTCGTCCTTCAAGGACACTCCTGAAAAGGACTTTCGTCCTTCAAGGATATTCCTGAAAATGACTTTCGTCCTTTAAGGATACTCCTGAAAAAGACTATCGTCCTTCAAGGATATTCTCGAAAAGAATACTCCTGAAAAGGACTTTCGTCCTTCAAGGATACTCCTGAAAAGGACTGAAAAGGACACTCCTGTAAAGGACTTTCGTCCTTCAAGGATACTCCTGAAAAGGACTCGTCCTTCAAGGATACTCCTGAAAAGGACTACCGTCCTTCAAGGATACTCCTGAAAAGGACTATCGTCCTTCAAGGATATTCCTGAAAAGGATACTCCTGAAAAGGACTGAAAAGGACACTCCTGAAAAGGACTTTCGTCCTTCAAGGATACTCCTGAAAAGGACTCGTCCTTCAAGGATACTCCTGAAAAAGACTTTCGTTCTTAAAGGATATTCCTGAAAATGACTTTCGTCCTTCAAGGATACTCCTGAAAAGGACTATCGTCCTTCAAGGATACTCCTGAAAAGGACTATCGTCCTTTAAGGATACTCCTGAAAAGGACTTTCGTCCTTCAAGGATACTCCTGAAAAGGACTATCGTCCTTTAAGGATATTCCTGAAAAGGACTGAAAAGGATACTCCTGAAAAGGACTGAAAAGGATACTCCTGAAAAGGACTTTCGTCCTTCAAGGATACTCCTGAAAAGGACTATCGTCCTTCAAGGATATTCCTGAAAAGGACACTCCTGAAAAGGACTATCGTCCTTCAAGGATACTCCTTAAAAGGACTTTCGTCCTTCAAGGATATTTCTGAAAATGACTTTCGTCCTTCAAGGATACTCCTGAAAAGGACTATCGTCCTTCAAGGATACTCCTGAAAAGGACTGAAAAGGACAATCCTGAAAAGGACTTTCGTCCTTCAAGGATACTCCTGAAAAGTACTATCGTCCTTCAAGGATACTCCTAAAAAGGACTACCGTCCTTCAAGGATACTCCTGAAAAGGACTTTCGTCCTTTAAGGATACTCCTGAAAAGGACTATTGTCCTTCAAGGATATTCCTGAAAAAGACTTAAAAGGATACTCCTGAAAAGGACTATCGTCCTTAAAGGATACTCCTGAAAATGACTTTCGACCTTCAAAGTACTCCTGAAAAGGACTATCGTCCTTCAAGGATACTCCTGAAAAGGACTTTCGTCCTTTAAGGATACTCCTGAAAAGGACTTTCGTCCTTCAAAGATATTCATAAAAATGATTTTAGTCCTTCAAGGATACTCCTGAAAAGGACTTTCGTCCTTTAAGGATACTCCTGAAAAGGACTGAAAAGGAATTTCGTCCTTCAAGGATATTCCTGAAAAGGACTATCGTCCTTCAAGGATACTCCTGAAAATGACTTTTGTCCTTCAAGGATACTCCTGAAAAGGACTATCATCCTTCAAGGATAGTCCTAAAAATGACTTTCGTCCTTCAAGGATACTCCTGAAAAGGACTATCGTCCTTCAAGGATATTCCTTAAAATGACTGAAAAGGACACTCCTGAAAAGGACTATCGTCCTTCAAGGATACTCCTGAAAAGGACTTTCGTCCTTTAAGGATACTACTGAAAAGGACTGAAAAGGACTATCGTCCTTCAAGGATACTCCTGAAAAGGACTGAAAATGACTTTCGTCCTTCATGGATACTCCTGAAATGGACTTTCGTCCTTCATGGATACTCCTGAAAAGGACTATCGTTCTTCAAGGACACTCCTGAAAAAGACTATCGTTCTTCAAGGATATTCCTGAAAAGGACTATCGTCCTTCAAGGATACTCCTGAAAAGAACTATCGTCCTTCAAGGATACTCCTGAAAAGGACTTTCGTCCTTCAAGGATACTTCTGAAAAGGACTTTCGTCCTTCAAGGATACTCTTGAAATGGACTATCGTCCTTCAAGGATACTCCTGAAAAGGACTTTCGTCCTTCAAGGATACTCCTGAAAAGGACTTTCGTCCTTCAAGGATACTCCTGAAAAGGACTTTCGTCCTTCAAGGATACTTCTGAAAAGGACTTTCGTCCTTCAAGGACACTCCTGAAAAGGACTTTCGTCCTTCAAGGATATTCCTGAAAATGACTTTCGTCCTTTAAGGATACTCCTGAAAAAGACTATCGTCCTTCAATGATATTCTCGAAAAGAATACTCCTGAAAAGGACTTTCGTCCTTCAAGGATACTCCTGAAAAGGACTGAAAAGGACACTCCTGTAAAGGACTTTCGTCCTTCAAGGATACTCCTGAAAAGGACTCGTCCTTCAAGGATACTCCTGAAAAGGATACTCCTGAAAAGGACTTTCGTCCTTCAAGGATACTCCTGAAAAGGACTGAAAAGGACACTCCTGAAAAGGACTTTCGTCCTTCAAGGATACTCCTGAAAAGGACTCGTCCTTCAAGGATACTCCTGAAAAGGACTACCGTCCTTCAAGGATACTCCTGAAAAGGACTATCGTCCTTCAAGGATATTCCTGAAAAGGATACTCCTGAAAATGACTTTCGTCCTTCAAGGATACTCCTGAAAAGGACTGAAAAGGACACTCCTGAAAAGGACTTTCGTCCTTCAAGGATACTCCTGAAAAGGACTCGTCCTTCAAGGATACTGTTATAGATTAAAATAATAAGTAAGTTTTGCTCGCGTAAGCCTTCTCATACCGCGTCGTTTTAAGTGCTGACTTTGCAGCCAACGTTTCATTATTACTATCGTGCGTTCATATCAGAGTTCTCTTCCAACCATCAAATGGTTAAGACGGTTCGCTAACAATACCTTGTATTCGGCTTAGGGAAAATAAAAAGTGTTTTTTTTAAAAAGGCATTTCTTTTCGTCCGCACAACATTGGTGGCAGCGGTGGGATACCGTTCTTGAGGCATATCGTATATATGCCCACCGGTATTCCGAACAAAGCGCGAACGAAATTCGGTGTGCTTGTAAGCCGTGAGGAGCCGTACCTCACGCCAGTGCCGTACTTCCCGAGGAAGCTCGTCAGTCGTGACACAGGCCGTGTCACGCCAGCCCTCGACCAGCCGAGCGTAGCAGCCGTCGCAGACGTCGTTGCAGAGAGAGATCTGCAACCCCGAGAACCGACGTCGTCCTCTGCTGTCCAGCAGAAACCCGGTAACAACATCAGGACTAAAGTGATGCAGTTTCTACTGTAAGTGAATCTTTTCTTATTTTGTGGGAGAGCGAAGCACCTAAACATCTTTAAAGAGGATTTTCTACTGAGATTTTATATTTTATCGTTACTTTTTTAGTTTTTTTTTAGTTTTTGTGACTAGCTTTGATTTATACCCTTTTTTAAAATGGCTCCTAAAAAGGACATAAAGAATGATGAGTTCACAGACGCAGAGGAAGTCGAGACAAAAAAGTTGTCTCTCAACCTCCTTACTAAATTTATAAAACCCTATAATGGGGATAGGGCGTCTCTTCCCGCGTTTCTCACAAATTGTGAGAACGCCATCGAACTGGAAGAAGATAGCCAGTTGAGCTTCTTATGCAAGTATATAATTTCACAATTAGAGGGAAAAGCTCAGTTAGCTTGCTCCCTACGGAGATTCGACAAATGGTCGGATTTAAAGAATTTCCTTAAAACAAATTTCGGGGAGAAAAAGCACTCCACCCACTTACTTCTAGAACTTCAGAACTGTAAACAGTTCTCGACCGAAGAGGTCATTCAATTTTCATTGCGGATAGAGGCTTGCCTAACAAGACTCCTATCTGACATTCAATTTTCGGGATGTTCGGAGGCCGAGAAGCCTGGCAGAATAGCTGCCATGGAGGATCTGGCACTCAACACCTTCCTCCTAGGGTTAAATCCTAATTTTTCTCATATAGTCCGATGTAGAAACCCCAATACGTTGAGTGAGGCTATCACTCACGCTATTGAAGAGGAAAAGCTCTTCAACCTCACGAAGGTATCGAGGCCTTCGAAGGTATGCAATCGTTGCGAAAGGCAAGGGCATACATCCAATGAATGCTTTAAGCATAAATCCAAATTTTATCCAATTAATTTTCAGTCCAATTACAGGGCTAATAATTCTAAGCCTAATAACTATTCTTACAATAAACCTAATTCTTATAACAATAATTCTAATGCTAATACCAAATTTTGTAAGTATTGTAAGAATCCGGGGCATACGATACAAGAATGCCGAAAGTTGGAGTTTAAGAATAAGTCTAATCCCCAACAAGCACAGCGAGCACCTTATCAGGTGAAACCTGAGCCTCGCGTGTCTGCACCCGTACAACACGTTGTATGCAAGTCCGCCACAGAGCAGACTTTAAATTAGATGACGCTCCTGTTGTGTGTCGCCCAGGGGCGTATACAGAACTTAAGGACACACTTAAAGATGAACCTAATTTTTCTAATTTCTCTGATTTTTCTAAGTTCTCTGATTTTTCTAATTTTTCATCTCAACCAAAGTTGTTGAGTTCGTCCCAGTCACAAGACTTGAGACAACCCTCTGAGTTCACTGAGTTTATTACATCTCAACCCCAGCAGTTGAGTTTCGATTCTAAATTGAATCAATTTTCTAAGTTTAACACTTATAATGACGTCAAGTCTAAACCTGTTAAGGAGTCTGTGGTTTGTACAGATGCTCCGAAGGTCATTCATTCTGTTCCTATTTTTGAAACGAAAAGTTTGTTACGTATTTCTTTACCACATTTATATATTAATGCACCGCAACATTGTTCCGCACCTTTGTGCTTTTTAATTGACACCGGCGCTTCCGTAAGCGTCATGAAAATTACATGTTTCGATACTTTACCGAAACTTTCTAAGGAGATCATTAAATTGAAAGGTATCAATGACTCTGAATCCTTTTGCGAGACTCTTGGCTCGTTTAATTTAAATTTTTGTATACAGAATAGTAATTATTCTTTTAAATTTCACGTCATAAACGATGATATTAACCTTAATTATGATGGCATGATAGGGTCAGATTTTATGAGATTTTTCAATTGCACACTTGATTTTAACTCAAGTGAACTTTATTTACATGATCATATTTTTAAAATAAAGTACACGCAACCTACATACATTATTCCCGCACGTTCAGAAGCCGTGATAGAATGTAACTTAACTAATGCTGACAAAGATTTACAACGGCTATTTCCACGAAACGAAGGGCTGATACTCGATCACAGGATTTGTGATGGTGTTTACGTATCAAATTGCATCGCCACTATTAAACAAAATAAGCGTGTGAACGTCTCAATTTTGAATACCACTGAAACACCAGTAAAGGTAGATAATTATTCCGTGTACTTAAGTCCTATTGATTACGATAATTTTTCATTTCCGATAAATAATACTTACATTTATTCCAACCTTTCTCGTAGAGAGAAAGTTTTAAAACTCGTTCGTCATGAGCATCTTAATCCAGAAGAGAAGAAGGCTCTTTTGGATTGCTGCGCAGATTACGCTGACATATTTCATCTCGAAGGCGAACCATTAACACACACTCATGCATTGAAACATAACATTAACACGGGAGACGCGGCTCCCATCCACGTCAAATCATATAGATTTCCGGAATGCCACAAGGAGGAAGTTGATAAACAAATCAACTCCATGTTAGAACAAGGCATTATTCAAAATTCAATCTCCCCATGGTCCGCCCCTGTGTGGATCGTTCCTAAGAAGGCAGATGCCTCTGGGAAAAAGAAATGGCGTATAGTCATTGACTATCGCAAACTCAATGACGTAACAGTTGCCGAAATCTTCCCAATTCCATTGATTAGTGATATTTTGGATCAATTAGGCAAAGCTAAATATTTTTCCACACTTGACCTTGCTTCCGGTTTTCACCAAGTATTAGTCGATCCTTCAGATATTCAGAAAACCGCTTTTACAATTGTTAATACTAATGCTTCAACAGGGCACTACGAATTTACACGAATGCCTTTCGGACTTAGGAATAGTCCGCACACATTCCAACGTCTTATGACGATGGTTCTTACGGGATTACAAGGATTACATTGTTATGTTTATTTAGATGACTGTATAGTCTATTCATATGACCTCCCTAGTCATATGGAAAAACTACGTTTAATTTTTGATCGTTTTCGTAAATTTAACCTCAAGTTACAACCCGACAAGTGCGAGTTTTTACGTCGTGAAGTTTCTTATTTAGGACATGTCATAACCGACCAAGGGGTCCAACCAAACCCAGATAAGGTGAAGACTATTACCAATTTTCCAATTCCACGTAATGTTAAAGATATAAAGTCATTCTTAGGACTAGTTGGTTATTATCGTAGATTTATTCCAAATTTCTCCCAAATTACGAAACCTCTTACTAGTTTACTAAAGAAAAACATTACTTTCGTTTGGAATCCTGAACAGGACCAAGCATTTAATTTGTTAAAAGAAAAACTAACTACTGCACCTTTATTGCAGTATCCTAATTTTGAACAATCTTTTATTTTAACTACGGATGCTTCTAATTTCGCCATAGGCGCTATCTTATCTCAAGGCGATATCGGCAAAGATAAGCCCATCGCTTACGCATCCCGAACCTTAAACAAGGCGGAATGCAATTATTCCACTACGGAACGCGAAATGTTAGCTATTATTTTTGGCGTTAAATCCTTTAGACCATATCTTTATGGTCGAAAGTTCACCATAGTTACTGATCATCAACCCTTAAGGTATATTTTTAATGTTAAAGATCCAAGTTCACGCCTTATTCGATGGCGTTTGAAGCTCGAAGAATACGAGTACGACATTGTTTATAAACAAGGCAGACTGAATTCAAATGCTGACGCATTATCTAGATACCCTATTCACGTTACGACACGTTCGAATCGTAATCAGGACACGAGTCCTTACTCTGAATCTTATGAAACATATTTCAAATATCAATTTACTAACACTTTAACTACACTTAATACACAAATTGAGGAACATTCACAGAGTATTCATACTACTAAATTCGATTTCATTGCTATACCTACTTCTCTAGATTTTGACGAGAGTATGCCAAATGTTAACCAAATTTTATCCAATTTATCTAACTCTGAATCTTTACTTAATAATGAACGTGAACCTTTTACTATTCTACCTTATGTAGATGGTAATAAAACTTATTTCTTTTTATTTACAAAGACTCACCATTTCGAGGAGAGTAATTATAAAACTATTTTTAATTTACTAATGAATTTACGAGATCTTATTTTAACAAATAACCCCTCTCTTACTGATCTCGCTATCACTGACTTTATTGAACCCTTTTCTAAGTTCGTTTATACTAAAGTACATAATATGATACGTTACATATTTCATAACACTAAAGTTAAGATACATATATACAAAAACAGTTTAAGATATCCTACTCCTGCGGAAGTACCGCAGATATTAAAGGACAATCATGATTCTCCAATTGCCGGACACCCAGGTGTTAAACGTATGTTAAATAGAATTAAAGAATCTTTTTATTGGAAATCTATGTCAACCGACATAGAAAATTATGTTAAAAACTGTAAGCTCTGTCAGGTCAATAAACCTTACAGGCATAAGAATAAATCACCTATGATTATTACTACTACGAGCACAAAACCCTTTGAACGACTAGCACTTGATGTAGTCGGACCTTTACCGAATTCCGGTAATCAACAGTTTAAGTATATGCTTACAATGCAAGATGACCTAACTAAATTTACATGCGCTTATCCCATGGTATGTGCAACAAGCGAAGAAATTGCTTCTAATTTAATACATTTCATGTCTCTTTTCGGCTTCCCAAAGACAATTTTGACAGACTTAGGTACATGTTTTACATCGGAATTATTTCAACATGTGACCAAAATTTGTAAGATTAAGAATCTTTTTACTACTCCGTATCATCCACAAACAAATGGCGCGTTAGAACGTAGTCATTCCACTCTAAAAGAGTATCTAAAATCTTATGTTAATGAGAATCAAAATGATTGGCATAAATTCTTATTTACAGCTATTTTAGCTTACAACACTACTCCACACAGCACTACTCAGTTCACACCTTATGAACTCTTATACGGTTATAAACCATCTATACCATCTTCATTATACGATTCTGGTTCGGATAACACTTATCCAGAATATATTAAGTATTTACAGTATCGCATGAAGTATTGTCGCGATAAGGCAATACAGAATATTAATAATAGTAAGGAAAATTCCAAAGCCTATTATGATAGATCCACACGTCGGATCGAATATAAATCGGGTGAATTAGTTTACTTAAAATGTCATCATAAACAAGGTAAATCCCTTGCGCCTGTTTGGAAAGGCCCTTATAAGATTATCAAAGTGTTTAACAATAACCATAACGTTATTTTAGCTATTGGACGTAAACACGTGAAATATCATTTTGACCAAATTAAACCTGCCAATTGTTCTCCGCATTAATTCTAAAATATTTTAATTAAGTTGATATATACTATAAGTAAGTACAAACTATCTTCTATTCTCTATTTACTATTTCTAACCTCTTGGACACTACTCTGAATTCTATTCTCTTTTCTAAGTCTAATATTCTACACCGAATAAATAAATAAATAAATGGAACGTGTCAGCATGGAGTTTGGTTTAAAAATTAATCGCAGCAAAACCAAGATTATGGTGGTCGATAGGGCGAACAACTTGCCACAGCACACCAAGATGGCCAATTGTGACGTCGTTCCGTCTTATACATATCTTGGGGCTCTTATCTCGAACCAAGGCGGCTGCATCGATGAAGTTAAGCGACGGATGGCCATGTCTAGGAATGCAATGGATAAGCTGAAGAAAATATGGAGAAACAAACGCATAACCAAGGCTACGAAAACCAGACTAGTAAGAACCCTGGTGTTTCCCATTTTTCTGTACGCTTCTGAAACTTGGACCTTGCGGCAACTAGAGTCCAAAAGGATAGATGCTTTGGAGATGTGGTGCTGGAGGAGAATGCTCGGAGTGTCATGGACTGAATTCCGCACTAACGCTTCAATCCTTGAAGAGCTAGGCATCCAGCAGCGTTTATCTGCATTGGTCCGTGGGCGCATTTTAAGCTTCTTTGGCCACATCAGTCGACGCGGGAATTGCTCCATTGAACGCCTCGTTGTGCAAGGAAAGGTGGAGGGAACAAGACCTCGTGGTAGGTCGTCGATGCGGTGGACAGACCAGATCAAGGCTGCCGTTTGTGCCCCGGTACATGAATGCACCCGCATGACGGCCAACAGGCAGAGGTGGCGGGAGGTTGTGCGGCGAACCATGTCGGCTGCTCAAGATGCCACGTCATGAAGACCACGACCGCTCTGATAAGAGCGTAACGATTGAGAAGAAGAGATTCTACACCCTTCTATCATAAGTCCTTCTAGTTTATATTTAGAACTAACTAAGCATAGTAATTTACTGAATAGTCGTCTCGATTTCCCTGCCGTTTTGAATATCGATAATATACATAACTTAATGGATATCTCAAAGCTGGTCTCCTATTTTTATAATAAGAAAATTGTATTTGTTTTACAAATTCCATTAGTTTATCCAGAATTATATACTGTGTATAAGAATATACCTTTACCCATTCCTCATGATCAAAATAAACCAAATACCTTTTCTTTGGTTCAACCTTCTAAATCTTATATAGCATTAACAGAGGATAGACTGCAATACGCATTATTAGATAATTTACAAGATTGTCAAAAGATTTATAGTAATTATTCTATTTGTCCTCAATTAAATTCTTATTCTACTATTAACAATCCTTGTTGTGAAAGTAAACTTATTTGTGATGTAATATTGTCTATGCCAAAAGAATGTAGAGATCCCGCCACATAAGGTGGCAGTTGGAGGCGTCGCCACAGTCGCGTAATTCAGTGTTACCAGTAAACACGCCAAAACTAGCACTCACTGTGCCATACGGCTCGATACATTATAGGTTTCATTTGTAACGGTCTTTGGTTGCAGAGCTATAAACTCAAATAAAACAAATTAATATATCAAAGTCAAAATATGTTTATTAAACTATTTCAAACATGATTAATAATTAACGGGACTTATCCTTCTTATTATATATTACATATATTATGTGTTCCTTCACTCTGTCCGCAATAGACCGTTTAGTGTGTTCGACGTAGGATTTCCCACAGCTGCAATCAATCTTATACACACCCTTATATCTTATATCATGAGTATAAATCGCGAATCTCTTAAAACTATTATTTCAAACATGGCACTGAGCATTGTCTTTACATATTTTTTACCGAGGTTAGATCAGCGGAGACCCTAGCTTGGAGAAGAACTAACAAGAAACTCCGGAAATCAATTTATTATAATCACCCTTAACAAACATAAAAATTACAAAGAGTGGGCAAAAAACACAACGCTGGTAATACTAAATTTACCTTTCATACAAAATAACACGCAATGGCGGTAACGTCAAATTTAGTTCCAAGTTTGGCTACTGCCACCTTATGTGGCGGGATCTCTAACACTAAATTACTATTTGGAAATATTGATATCTGGCAGAAACTGCTTAATAACAGATGGATTTTTGTTCAATCTTCTCCTACTAAATTAACAGTGAAATGTGATAACAACATTATTACAGATTACTCTATACATGCCACAGGCATTTTAACCCTAAATGAAAATTGTATTGGTTATGCAAAAACCACACAGATAATTCCAAGCTCTACTAAAAATTTATTAATGTCTAGTAATTTTGAAACTGATTTTGATATAATTGAAGATGATTGTTGTCGAAAAGAAAAATTTAATCATACTATTCCATATTTAGCTCCTATAACGTTATCGAACATCGATTTAGAATCTTTACAATTCGCAAAATATGATTTACACAATTTAGAAAAAGAAATAAATAATGCTGAAAGTAATTCGCATTTTATAAGATACGGAACTTATTATTCTTATACAACATATACTATTGTAATACTTATTTTGACATATATTGTTTTCAAATTATATAAGTACTTTAAAAGATGTGATTCTTCTAATTGTTGTATTGCAATATACAACCAGTGTTATAATAAAAAGCTTTCCAGGGAAAAGCATAAGGTCTCTATTGAATTACATGAGATAACAGATGATTCTGATTCGACTTCCAGTAAAGTAGATTTTAGAAATTTAAGTAATCATTAACGTTGGTGTTTGTTTACGCATTTTTATGATGCTGAAGTTTTGTTAAATTTCAATGTTTTATTTTAGACTAATTACTAATGTTTGTAAGACCGTTTTAACTATTTGAGATTTTCTAATTTCTAATTTTAACTTCTATTTTTGTTTTGATTTCGCTTCACCCTCTTAAAGGGATAAAGCTCAATTTTATAGGGGGGGCTGTTATAGATTAAAATAATAAGTAAGTTTTGCTCGCGTAAGCCTCCTCATACCGCGTCGTTTTAAGTGCTGACTTTGCAGCCAACGTTTCATTATTACTATCGTGCGTTCATATCAGAGTTCTCTTCCAACCATCAAATGGTTAAGACGGTTCGCTAACAATACCTTGTATTCGGCTTAGGGAAAATAAAAAGTGTTTTTTTAAAAAAGGCATTTCTTTTCGTCCGCACAACATTGGTGGCAGCGGTGGGATACCGTTCTTGAGGCATATCGTATATATGCCCACCGGTATTCCGAACAAAGCGCGAACGAAATTCGGTGTGCTTGTAAGCCGTGAGGAGCCGTACCTCACGCCAGTGCCGTACTTCCCGAGGAAGCTCGTCAGTCGTGACACAGGCCGTGTCACGCCAGCCCTCGACCAGCCGAGCGTAGCAGCCGTCGCAGACGTCGTTGCAGAGAGAGATCTGCAACCCCGAGAACCGACGTCGTCCTCTGCTGTCCAGCAGAAACCCGGTAACAACATCAGGACTAAAGTGATGCAGTTTCTACTGTAAGTGAATCTTTTCTTATTTTGTGGGAGAGCGAAGCACCTAAACATCTTTAAAGAGGATTTTCTACTGAGATTTTATATTTTATCGTTACTTTTTTAGTTTTTTTTTAGTTTTTGTGACTAGCTTTGATTTATACCCTTTGTGTTTTGTTGTGAAGTGTTTTTTTTAAAAAGGCATTTCTTTTCGTCCGCACAACAATACTCCTGAAAAAGACTATCGTTCTTCAAGGATATTCCTGAAAAGGATACTCCTGAAAAGGACTTTCGTCCTTCAAGGATACTCCTGAAAAGGACTGAAAAGGACACCAAGGATACTCTTGAAAAGGACTTTCGTCCTTCAAGGATATTCCTGAAAATGACTATCCTCCTTCAAGGATATTCCTGAAAAGGACTATCGTCCTTCAAGGATACTCCTGAAAAAAACTTTCATCCTTCAAGGCTATTCCTGAAAAGGACTGAAAAGGACACTCCTGAAAAGGACTTTCGTCCTTCAAGGATACTCCTGAAAAGGACTATCGTCCTTCAAGGATACTCCTGAAAAGGACTATCGTCCTTCAAGGATACTCCTGAAAAGGACTATCGTCCTTCAAGGATACTCCTGAAAAGGACTGAAAAGGACTTTCGTCTTTCAAGGATACTCCTGAAAAGGACTTTGGTCTTTCAAGGATACTCCTGAAAAGGACTTTCGTCTTTCAAGGATACTCCTGAAAATGACTTTCGTCCTTCAAGGATACTCCTGAAAAGGACTATCGTCCTTCAAGGATACTCCTGAAAAGAACTCGTCCTTCAAGGATACTCCTGAAAAGGACTACCGTCCTTCAAGGATACTCCTGAAAAGGACTATCGTCCTTCAAGGATATTCCTGAAAAGGATACTCCTGAAAAGGACTTTCGTCCTTCAAGGATACTCCTGAAAAGGACTGAAAAGGACACTCCTGAAAAGGACTTTCGTCCTTCAAGGATACTCCTGAAAAGGACTCGTCCTTCAAGGATACTCCTGAAAAAGACTATCGTTCTTCAAGGATATTCCTGAAAAGGATACTCCTGAAAAGGACTTTCGTCCTTCAAGGATACTCCTGAAAAGGACTGAAAAGGACACCAAGGATACTCTTGAAAAGGACTTTCGTCCTTCAAGGATATTCCTGAAAATGACTATCCTCCTTCAAGGATATTCCTGAAAAGGACTATCGTCCTTCAAGGATACTCCTGAAAAGGACTTTCGTCCTTCAAGGATACTCCTGAAAAGGACTGAAAAGGACACCAAGGATACTCTTGAAAAGGACTTTCGTCCTTCAAGGATATTCCTGAAAATGACTATCCTCCTTCAAGGATATTCCTGAAAAGGACTATCGTCCTTCAAGGATACTCCTGAAAAGGACTTTCATCCTTCAAGGCTATTCCTGAAAAGGACTGAAAAGGACACTCCTGAAAAGGACTTTCGTCCTTCAAGGATACTCCTGAAAAGGACTATCGTCCTTCAAGGATACTCCTGAAAAGGACTATCGTCCTTCAAGGATACTCCTGAAAAGGACTATCGTCCTTCAAGGATACTCCTGAAAAGGACTGAAAAGGACTTTCGTCTTTCAAGGATACTCCTGAAAAGGACTTTCGTCTTTCAAGGATACTCCTGAAAAGGACTTTGGTCTTTCAAGGATACTCCTGAAAAGGACTTTCGTCTTTCAAGGATACTCCTGAAAATGACTTTCGTCCTTCAAGGATACTCCTGAAAAGGACTATCGTCCTTCAAGGATACTCCTGAAAAGAACTCGTCCTTCAAGGATACTCCTGAAAAGGACTACCGTCCTTCAAGGATACTCCTGAAAAGGACTATCGTCCTTCAAGGATATTCCTGAAAAGGATACTCCTGAAAAGGACTTTCGTCCTTCAAGGATACTCCTGAAAAGGACTGAAAAGGACACTCCTGAAAAGGACTTTCGTCCTTCAAGGATACTCCTGAAAAGGACTCGTCCTTCAAGGATACTCCTGAAAAAGACTATCCTCCTTCAAGGATATTCCTGAAAAGGACTATCGTCCTTCAAGGATACTCCTGAAAAGGACTTTCATCCTTCAAGGCTATTCCTGAAAAGGACTGAAAAGGACACTCCTGAAAAGGACTTTCGTCCTTCAAGGATATTCCTGAAAATGACTTTCGTCCTTCAAGGATACTCCTGAAAAGGACTCGTACTTCAAGGATACTCCTGAAAAGGACTATCGTCCTTCAAGGATATTCCTGAAAAGGATACTCCTGAAAAGGACTTTCGTCCTTCAAGGATACTCCTGAAAAGGACTGAAAAGGACACCAAGGATACTCTTGAAAAGGACTTTCGTCCTTCAAGGATATTCCTGAAAATGACTCTCCTCCTTCAAGGATATTCCTGAAAAGGACTATCGTCCTTCAAGGATACTCCTGAAAAGGACTTTCATCCTTCAAGGCTATTCCTGAAAAGGACTGAAAAGGACACTCCTGAAAAGGACTTTCGTCCTTCAAGGATATTCCTGAAAATGACTTTCGTCCTTCAAGGATACTCCTGAAAAGGACTCGTACTTCAAGGATACTCCTGAAAAGGACTATCGTCCTTCAAGGATACTCCTAAAAAGGACTATCGTCCTTCAAGGGTACTCCTGAAAAGGACTGAAAAGGACTTTCGTCTTTCAAGGATACTCCTGAAAAGGACTTTCGTCTTTCAAGGATACTCCTGAAAAGGACTTTCGTCCTTCAAGGATACTCCTGAAAAGGACTATCGTCCTTCAAGGATAATCCTGAAAATGACTTTCGTCCTTCAAGGATACTCCTGAAAAGGACTATCGTCTTTCAAGGATAATCCTGAAAATGACTTTCGTCCTTCAAGGATACTACTGAAAAGGACTATCGTCCTTCAAGGATACTCCTGAAAAGGACTTTCGTCCTTCAAGGATATTCCTGAAAAGGACTGAAAAGGACACTCCTGAAAAGGACTTTCGTCCTTCAAGGATAATCCTGAAAATGACTTTCGTCCTTCAAGGATACTACTGAAAAGGACTCGTCCTTCAAGGATATTCCTAAAAAGGACTTTCGTCCTGCAAGCATATTCCTGAAAAGGACTTTCGTCCTTCAAGGATACTCCTGAAAAGGACTTTCGTCCTTCAAGGATATTCCTGAAAAGGACTGAAAAGGACACTCCTGAAAAGGACTTTCGTCCTTCAAGGATATTCCTGAAAATGACTTTCGTCCTTCAAGGATACTCCTGAAAAGGACTATCGTCTTTCAAGGATAATCCTGAAAATGACTTTCGTCCTTCAAGGATACTACTGAAAAGGACTTTCGTCCTTCAAGGATACTCCTGAAAAGGACTTTCGTCCTTCAAGGATATTCCTGAAAAGGACTGAAAAGGACACTCCTGAAAAGGACTTTCGTCCTTTAAGGATATTCCTGAAAATGACTTTCGTCCTTCAAGGATACTCCTGAAAAGGACCATCGTCCTTCAAGGATACTCCTGAAAAGGACTGAAAAGGACACTCCTGAAAATGACTTTCGTCCTTCAAGGATACTCCTGAAAAGGACTATCGTCCTTCAAGGATACTCCTGAAAAGGACTATCGTCCTTCAAGGATATTCCTGAAAAGGACTGAAAAGGACACATCTCAAAAGGACTTTCGTCCTTCAAGGACATTCCTGAAAATGACTTTCGTCCTTCAAGGCTACTCCTGAAAAGGACTTTCGTCCTTCAAGGATACTCCTGAAAAGGACTTTCGTCCTTCAAGGATACTCCTGAAAATGACTTTCGTCCTTCAAGGATACTACTGAAAAGGACTTTCGTCCTTCAAGTATACTCCTGAAAAGGACTTTCGTCCTTCAAGGATACTCCTGAAAAGGACTATCGTCCTTCAAGGATATTCCTGAAAAGGACTGAAAAGGACACTCCTGAAAAGGACTTTCGTCCTTCAAGGATATTCCTGAAAATGACTTTCGTCCTTCAAGGATACTCCTGAAAAGGACTATCGTCCTTCAAGGATACTCCTGAAAAGGACTGAAAAGGACACTCCTGAAAAGGACTTTCGTCCTTCAAGGATATTCCTGAAAATGACGTTCGTCCTTTAAGGATGCTCCTGAAAAGGACTATCGTCCTTCAAGGATACTCCTGAAAAGGACTGAAAAGGACACTCCTAAAAAGGACTTTCGTCCTTCAAGGACATTCCTGAAAATGACTTTCGTCCTTCAAGGCTACTCCTGAAAAGGACTTTCGTCCTTCAAGGATACTCCTGAAAAGCTTTCGTCCTTCAAGGATACTCCTGAAAAGGACTATCGGCCTTCAAGGATACTCCTGAAAAGGACTTTCGTCCTTCAAGGATACTCTAGAAAAGGACACTCCTGAAAAGGACTATCGTCCTTCAAGGATACTCCTGAAAAGGACTGAAAAGGACACTCCTGAAAAGGACTTTCGTCCTTCAAGGATATTCCTGAAAATGACTTTCGTCCTTCAAGGATACTCCTGAAAAGGACTCGTACTTCAAGGATACTCCTGAAAAGGACTATCGTCCTTCAAGGATACTCCTAAAAAGGACTATCGTCCTTCAAGGGTACTCCTGAAAAGGACTGAAAAGGACTTTCGTCTTTCAAGGATACTCCTGAAAAGGACTTTCGTCTTTCAAGGATACTCCTGAAAAGGACTTTCGTCCTTCAAGGATACTCCTGAAAAGGACTATCGTCCTTCAAGGATAATCCTGAAAATGACTTTCGTCCTTCAAGGATACTCCTGAAAAGGACTATCGTCTTTCAAGGATAATCCTGAAAATGACTTTCGTCCTTCAAGGATACTACTGAAAAGGACTATCGTCCTTCAAGGATACTCCTGAAAAGGACTTTCGTCCTTCAAGGATATTCCTGAAAAGGACTGAAAAGGACACTCCTGAAAAGGACTTTCGTCCTTCAAGGATAATCCTGAAAATGACTTTCGTCCTTCAAGGATACTACTGAAAAGGACTCGTCCTTCAAGGATATTCCTAAAAAGGACTTTCGTCCTGCAAGCATATTCCTGAAAAGGACTTTCGTCCTTCAAGGATACTCCTGAAAAGGACTTTCGTCCTTCAAGGATATTCCTGAAAAGGACTGAAAAGGACACTCCTGAAAAGGACTTTCGTCCTTCAAGGATATTCCTGAAAATGACTTTCGTCCTTCAAGGATACTCCTGAAAAGGACTATCGTCTTTCAAGGATAATCCTGAAAATGACTTTCGTCCTTCAAGGATACTACTGAAAAGGACTTTCGTCCTTCAAGGATACTCCTGAAAAGGACTTTCGTCCTTCAAGGATATTCCTGAAAAGGACTGAAAAGGACACTCCTGAAAAGGACTTTCGTCCTTTAAGGATATTCCTGAAAATGACTTTCGTCCTTCAAGGATACTCCTGAAAAGGACTATCGTCCTTCAAGGATACTCCTGAAAAGGACTGAAAAGGACACTCCTGAAAATGACTTTCGTCCTTCAAGGATACTCCTGAAAAGGACTATCGTCCTTCAAGGATACTCCTGAAAAGGACTATCGTCCTTCAAGGATATTCCTGAAAAGGACTGAAAAGGACACATCTCAAAAGGACTTTCGTCCTTCAAGGACATTCCTGAAAATGACTTTCGTCCTTCAAGGCTACTCCTGAAAAGGACTTTCGTCCTTCAAGGATACTCCTGAAAAGGACTTTCGTCCTTCAAGGATACTCCTGAAAATGACTTTCGTCCTTCAAGGATACTACTGAAAAGGACTTTCGTCCTTCAAGTATACTCCTGAAAAGGACTTTCGTCCTTCAAGGATACTCCTGAAAAGGACTATCGTCCTTCAAGGATATTCCTGAAAAGGACTGAAAAGGACACTCCTGAAAAGGACTTTCGTCCTTCAAGGATATTCCTGAAAATGACTTTCGTCCTTCAAGGATACTCCTGAAAAGGACTATCGTCCTTCAAGGATACTCCTGAAAAGGACTGAAAAGGACACTCCTGAAAAGGACTTTCGTCCTTCAAGGATATTCCTGAAAATGACGTTCGTCCTTTAAGGATGCTCCTGAAAAGGACTATCGTCCTTCAAGGATACTCCTGAAAAGGACTGAAAAGGACACTCCTAAAAAGGACTTTCGTCCTTCAAGGACATTCCTGAAAATGACTTTCGTCCTTCAAGGCTACTCCTGAAAAGGACTTTCGTCCTTCAAGGATACTCCTGAAAAGCTTTCGTCCTTCAAGGATACTCCTGAAAAGGACTATCGGCCTTCAAGGATACTCCTGAAAAGGACTTTCGTCCTTCAAGGATACTCTAGAAAAGGACACTCCTGAAAAGGACTATCGTCCTTCAAGGATACTCCTGAAAAGGACTTTCGTCCTTCAAGGATATTGCTGAAAATGACTTTCGTCCTTCAAGGATACTCCTGAAAAAAACTATCGTCCTTCAAGGATATTCCTGAAAAGGACTATCGTCCTTCAAGGTTACTCCTGAAAAGGACTATCGTCCTTCAAGGATATTCCTGAAAAGGACACTCCTGAAAATGACTTTCGTCCTTCAAGGATACTCCTGAAAAGGACTATCGTCCTTCAAGGTTACTCCTGAAAAGGACTTTCGTCCTTCAAGGATACTCCTGAAAAGGACTGAAAAGGACACTCCTGAAAATGACTTTCGTCCTTCAAGGATATTCCTGAAAATGACTTTCGTCCTTCAAGGATACTCCTGAAAAGGACTATCGTCCATCAAGGATACTCCTGAAAAGGACTTTCGTCCTTCAAGGATACTACTGAAAAGGACTATCGTCCTTCAAGGATACTCCTGAAAAGGACTTTCGTCCTTCAAGGATATTCCTGAAAAGGACTGAAAAGGACACTCCTGAAAAGGACTTTCGTCCTTCAAGGATAATCCTGAAAATGACTTTCGTCCTTCAAGGATACTACTGAAAAGGACTCGTCCTTCAAGGATATTCCTGAAAAGGACTTTCGTCCTGCAAGCATATTCCTGAAAAGGACTTTCGTCCTTCAAGGATACTCCTGAAAAGGACTATCGTCCATCAAGGATACTCCTGAAAAGGACTTTCGTCCTTCAAGGATATTCCTGAAAAGGACTGAAAAGGACACTCCTGAAAAGGACTTTCGTCCTTCAAGGATATTCCTGAAAATGACTTTCGTCCTTCAAGGATACTCCTGAAAAGGACTATCGTCTTTCAAGGATAATCCTGAAAATGACTTTCGTCCTTCAAGGATACTACTGAAAAGGACTTTCGTCCTTCAAGGATACTCCTGAAAAGGACTTTCGTCCTTCAAGGATATTCCTGAAAAGGACTGAAAAGGACACTCCTGAAAAGGACTCTCGTCCTTTAAGGATATTCCTGAAAATGACTTTCGTCCTTCAAGGATACTCCTGAAAAGGACCATCGTCCTTCAAGGATACTCCTGAAAAGGACTGAAAAGGACACTCCTGAAAATGACTTTCGTCCTTCAAGGATACTCCTGAAAAGGACTATCGTCCTTCAAGGATACTCCTGAAAAGGACTATCGTCCTTCAAGGATATTCCTGAAAAGGACTGAAAAGGACACATCTCAAAAGGACTTTCGTCCTTCAAGGACATTCCTGAAAATGACTTTCGTCCTTCAAGGCTACTCCTGAAAAGGACTTTCGTCCTTCAAGGATACTCCTGAAAAGGACTTTCGTCCTTCAAGGATACTCCTGAAAATGACTTTCGTCCTTCAAGGATACTACTGAAAAGGACTTTCGTCCTTCAAGTATACTCCTGAAAAGGACTTTCGTCCTTCAAGGATACTCCTGAAAAGGACTATCGTCCTTCAAGGATATTCCTGAAAAGGACTGAAAAGGACACTCCTGAAAAGGACTTTCGTCCTTCAAGGATATTCCTGAAAATGACTTTCGTCCTTCAAGGATACTCCTGAAAAGGACTATCGTCCTTCAAGGATACTCCTGAAAAGGACTGAAAAGGACACTCCTGAAAAGGACTTTCGTCCTTTAAGGATATTCCTGAAAATGACGTTCGTCCTTTAAGGATGCTCCTGAAAAGGACTATCGTCCTTCAAGGATACTCCTGAAAAGGACTGAAAAGGACACTCCTAAAAAGGACTTTCGTCCTTCAAGGACATTCCTGAAAATGACTTTCGTCCTTCAAGGCTACTCCTGAAAAGGACTTTCGTCCTTCAAGGATACTCCTGAAAAGCTTTCGTCCTTCAAGGATACTCCTGAAAAGGACTATCGGCCTTTAAGGCTACTCCTGAAAAGGACTTTCGTCCTTCAAGGATACTCCTGAAAAGCTTTCGTCCTTCAAGGATACTCCTGAAAAAAACTATCGTCCTTCAAGGATATTCCTGAAAAGGACTATCGTCCTTCAAGGTTACTCCTGAAAAGGACTATCGTCCTTCAAGGATATTCCTGAAAAGGACACTCCTGAAAATGACTTTCGTCCTTCAAGGATACTCCTGAAAAGGACTATCGTCCTTCAAGGTTACTCCTGAAAAGGACTTTCGTCCTTCAAGGATACTCCTGAAAAGGACTGAAAAGGACACTCCTGAAAATGACTTTCGTCCTTCAAGGATATTCCTGAAAATGACTTTCGTCCTTCAAGGATACTCCTGAAAAGGACTATCGTCCATCAAGGATACTCCTGAAAAGGACTTTCGTCCTTCAAGGATATTCCTGAAAATGACTTTCGACTTTCAAGGATACTCCTGAAAAGGACTATAGTCCTTCAAGGATACTTCTGAAAAGGACTAACGTCCTTCAGGGATACTCCTGAAAATGACTTTCGTCCTTCAAGGATACTCCTGAAAATGACTTTCGTCCTTCAAGGATACTCCTGAAAAGGACTATCGTCCATCAAGGATACTCCTGAAAAGGACTTTCGTCCTTCAAGGATATTCCTGTAAATGACTTTCGACTTTCAAGGATACTCCTGAAAAGGACTATAGTCCTTCAAGGATACTTCTGAAAAGGACTAACGTCCTTCAGGGATACTCCTGAAAATGACTTTCGTCCTTCAAGGATATTCCTGAAAATGACTTTCGTGCTTCAAGGATACTCCTGAAAAGGACTATCGTCCTTCAAGGATATTACTGAAAAGGACTGTCCTGAAAATGACTTTCGTCCTTCAAGGATACTCCTGAAAAGGACTATCGTCCTTCAAGGATACTCCTGAAAAGGACTTTCGTCCTTCAAGGATATTCCTGAAAAGACTTTCGTCCTTTAAGGATACTCCTGAAAAGGACTATCGTCCTTCAAGGATACTCCTGCAAAGGACTATCGTCCTTCAGGGATATTCTTGAAAAGAACTTTCGTCCTTCAAGGTTATTCCTTAAAAGGACTGAAAAGGATACTCCTGAAAATGACTTACGTCCTTCAAGGATACTCCTGAAAAGGACTATCGTCCTTCAAGGATACTCCTGCAAAGGACTTTCGTCCTTCAAGGATATTCCTGAAAAGTCTTTCGTCCTTTAAGGATACTCCTGAAAAGGACTATCGTCCTTCAAGGATACTCCTGCAAAGGACTATTGTCCTTCAAGGATACTCCTGCAAAGTACTTTCGTCCTTCAAGGATATTCCTGAAAAGACTTTCGTCCTTTAAGGATACTCCTGAAAAAGACTATCGTCCTTCAAGGATACTCCTGCAAAGTACTTTCATCCTTCAAGGATATTCCTGAAAAGACTTTCGTCCTTTAAGGATACTCCTGAAAAGGACTATCGTCCTTCAAGGATACTCCTGCAAAGGACTATCGTCCTTCAAGAATACTCCTGAAAAGGACTTTCGTCCTTCAAGGATACTCCTGAAAA
Organism: Leucoptera coffeella; assembly: GCA_030578115.1. NCBI lineage: Eukaryota > Metazoa > Arthropoda > Insecta > Lepidoptera > Lyonetiidae > Leucoptera > Leucoptera coffeella. The sequence continues at coordinate 47,661 of JAMBLF010001170.1, read as the reverse complement.
GGACACTCCTGAAAAGGACTATCGTCCTTCAAGGATACTCCTGAAAAGGACTTTCGTCCTTCAAGGATATTCCTGAAAATGACTTTCGTCCTTCAAGGATACTCCTGAAAAAAAACTATCGTCCTTCAAGGATATTCCTGAAAAGGACTATCGTCCTTCAAGGTTACTCCTGAAAAGGACTATCGTCCTTCAAGGATATTCCTGAAAAGGACACTCCTGAAAATGACTTTCGTCCTTCAAGGATACTCCTGAAAAGGACTATCGTCCTTCAAGGTTACTCCTGAAAAGGACTTTCGTCCTTCAAGGATACTCCTGAAAAGGACTGAAAAGGACACTCCTGAAAATGACTTTCGTCCTTCAAGGATATTCCTGAAAATGACTTTCGTCCTTCAAGGATACTCCTGAAAAGGACTATCGTCCATCAAGGATACTCCTGAAAAGGACTTTCGTCCTTCAAGGATATTCCTGAAAATGACTTTCGACTTTCAAGGATACTCCTGAAAAGGACTATAGTCCTTCAAGGATACTTCTGAAAAGGACTAACGTCCTTCAGGGATACTCCTGAAAATGACTTTCGTCCTTCAAGGATACTCCTGAAAATGACTTTCGACTTTCAAGGATACTCCTGAAAAGGACTATAGTCCTTCAAGGATACTTCTGAAAAGGACTAACGTCCTTCAGGGATACTCCTGAAAATGACTTTCGTCCTTCAAGGATACTCCTGAAAATGACTTTCGACTTTCAAGGATACTCCTGAAAAGGACTATAGTCCTTCAAGGATACTTCTGAAAAGGACTAACGTCCTTCAGGGATACTCCTGAAAATGACTTTCGACATTCAAGGATACTCCTGAAAAGGACTATAGTCCTTCAAGGATACTCCTGAAAAGGACTATAGTCCTTCAAGGATACTTCTGAAAAGGACTAACGTCCTTCAGGGATACTCCTGAAAATGACTTTCGACATTCAAGGATACTCCTGAAAAGGACTATAGTCCTTCAAGGATACTCCTGAAAAGGACTATCGTCCTTCAAGGATATTCCTGAAAATGACTTTCGTGCTTCAAGGATACTCCTGAAAAGGACTATCGTCCTTCAAGGATATTACTGAAAAGGACTGTCCTGAAAATGACTTTCGTCCTTCAAGGATACTCCTGAAAAGGACTATCGTCCTTCAAGGATACTCCTGAAAAGGACTTTCGTCCTTTAAGGATACTCCTGAAAAGGACTATCGTCCTTCAAGGATACTCCTGCAAAGGACTTTCGTCCTTCAAGGATATTCTTGAAAAGAACTTTCGTCCTTCAAGGTTATTCCTTAAAAGGACTGAAAAGGATACTCCTGAAAATGACTTACATCCTTCAAGGATACTCCTGAAAAGGACTATCGTCCTTCAAGGATACTCTTGCAAAGGACTTTCGTCCTTCAAGGATATTCCTGAAAAGTCTTTCGTCCTTTAAGGATACTCCTGAAAAGGACTATCGTCCTTCAAGGATACTCCTGCAAAGGACTATCGTCCTTCAAGGATACTCCTGCAAAGTACTTTCGTCCTTCAAGGATATTCCTGAAAAGACTTTCGTCCTTTAAGGATACTCCTGAAAAGGACTATCGTCCTTCAAGGATACTCCTGCAAAGTACTTTCGTCCTTCAAGGATATTCCTGAAAAGACTTTCGTCCTTTAAGGATACTCCTGAAAAGGACTATCGTCCTTCAAGGATACTTCTGCAAAGGACTTTTGTCCTTCAAGGATATTCCTGAAAAGACTTTCGTCCTTTAAGGATACTCCTGAAAAGAACTTTCGTCCTTTAAGGATACTCCTGAAAAGAACTTTCGTCCTTTATGTATACTCCTGAAAATAACTTTCGTCCTTCAAGGTTATTCCTAAAAAGGACTGATCCTTCAAGGATACTCCTGAAAAGGACTATCGTACTTCAAGGATACTCCTGAAAAGGACTTTCGTCCTTCAAGGATACTCCTGAAAAGAACTTTCGTCCTTTAAGGATACTCCTGAAAATAACTTTCGTCCTTCAAGGTTATTCCTAAAAAGGACTGATCCTTCAAGGATACTCCTGAAAAGGACTATCGTACTTCAAGGATACTCCTGAAAAGGACTTTCGTCCTTCAAGGATACTCCTGAAAAGGACTTTCGTCCTTCAAGGATACTCCTAAAAGGACAATCGTCCTACAAGTCCTTCATGGATATGCCTGAAAAGGACTATCGTTATTCAAGGATCCCTTTTTATTCGCCCTCGAGGCTTCAAAAGTTCAAGAAATCTTTTGTTGGAAATTGCGTGCGTTTTTATAATCATTTACCGGACTGGATTACGCGATTGTCCTTACCTAAATTTAAGACTATAGTTAGAGGCCGACTAGTCCGGGGCGCTTACTACGCGGTCGGGGATTACCTCGCCGATGCTCAGGGTTGGCAATGAGTGCATCTAAGCTATATGTGCAAAGATAATTTATGTTAATAAGTGTATAAATTTTATGTTTCTTTATACATAATTTGTTTTTGTAACTGGCACTGGGCAAAAAATTCTGAAAGTTGGAGTTTCTTGTTGGTTCTTCTCCGAGCCAGGGCTTCCGAACCAACGGTAGAATTTCAATGGCAAGAGACAACCAGTGTCAGGCAAATGTTTTTGACTTTCAATGAATGTACTGTACTTGTACTTATATTGAATAAAAACATTTGACTTTGCTTTGACTTTGACTTTTTAAGGATATTCCTGAAAAGGACTATCGTCCTTCAAGGATACTCCTGAAAAGGACTATCGTCCTTCAAGTCCTTCAAGGATATTCCTGAAAAGGACTATCGTTTTTCAAGGATATTCCTGCAAAGGACTCGTCCTTCAAGAATATTCCTGAAAAGGACTTTCGTCCTGCAAGCATATTCCTGAAAAGGACTATCGTTTTTCAAGGATATTCCTGAAAAACTCTATCGTTCTTCAAGGATATTCCTGAAAAGGACTATCGTCCTTCAAACGTAGTCCTGAAAAACACTATCGTTTTTCAAGGATATTCCTGAAAAACTCTATCGTCCTTCAAGGATATTCCTGAAAAGGACTATCGTCCTTCAAGGATACTCCTGAAAAGGACTATCGTCCATCAAGGATACTCCTGAAAAGGACTATCGTCCTTCAAGGATATTACTGAAAAGGACTGTCCTGAAAATGACTTTCGTCCTTCAAGGATACTCTTGAAAAGGACTATCGTCCTTCAAGGATACTCCTGAAAAGGACTTTCGTCCTTCAAGGATATTCCTGAAAAGACTTTCGTCCTTTAAGGATACTCCTGAAAAGGACTATCGTCCTTCAAGGATACTCCTGCAAAGGACTTTCGTCCTTCAAGGATATTCCTGAAAAGAACTTTCGTCCTTCAAGGTTATTCCTTAAAAGGACTGAAAAGGATACTCCTGAAAATGACTTATGTCCTTCAAGGATACTCCTGAAAAGGATTATCGTCCTTCAAGGATACTCCTGCAAAGTACTTTCGTCCTTCAAGGATATTCCTTAAAAGGACTGAAAAGGATACTCCTGAAAATGACTTATGTCCTTCAAGGATACTCCTGAAAAGGATTATCGTCCTTCAAGGATATTCCTGCAAAGTACTTTCGTCCTTTAAGGATATTCCTGAAAAGGACTTTCGTCCTTCAAGGATACTCCTAAAAGGACTATCGTCCTACAAGTCCTTCATGGATATGCCTGAAAAGGACTATCGTTATTCAAGGATCCCTTATTATTCGCCCTCGAGGCTTCAAAAATTCAAGAAATCTTTTGTTGGAAATTGCGTGCGTTTTTATAATCATTTACCGGACTGGATTACGCGATTGTCCTTACCTAAATTTAAGACTATAGTTAGAGGCCGACTAGTCCGGGGCGCTTACTACGCGGTCGGGGATTACCTCGCCGATGCTCAGGGTTGGCAATGAGTGCATCTAAGCTTTATGTGCAAAGATAATTTATGTTAATAAGTGTATAAATTTTATGTTTCTTTATACATAATTTGTTTTTGTAACTGGCACTGGGCAAAAAATTCTGAAAGTTGGAGTTTCTTGTTGGTTCTTCTCCGAGCCAGGGCTTCCGAACCAGCGGTAGAATTTCAATGCCAAGAGACAACCAGTGTCAGGCAAATGTTTTTGACTTTCAATGAATGTACTGTACTTGTACTTATATTGAATAAAAACATTTGACTTTGCTTTGACTTTGACTTTTTAAGGATATTCCTGAAAAGGACTATCGTCCTTCAATGATACTCCTGAAAAGGACTATCGTCCTTCAAGTCCTTCAAGGATATTCCTGAAAAGGACTATCGTTTTTCAAGGATATTCCTGAAAAGGACTCGTCCTTCAAGGATATTCCTGAAAAGGACTTTCGTCCTGCAAGCATATTCCTGAAAAGGACTATCGTTTTTCAAGGATATTCCTGAAAAACTCTATCGTTCTTCAAGGATATTCCTGAAAAGGACTATCGTCCTTCAAACGTAGTCCTGAAAAACACTATCGTTTTTCAAGGATATTCCTGAAAAACTCTATCGTCCTTCAAGGATATTCCTGAAAAGGACTATCGTCCTTCAAGGATACTCCTGAAAAGGACTATCGTCCATCAAGGATACTCCTGAAAAGGACTTTCGTCCTTCAAGGATATTCCTGAAAATGACTTTCGACTTTCAAGGATACTCCTGAAAAGGACTATCGTCCTTCAAGTCCTTCAAGGATATTCCTGAAAAGGACTATCGTTTTTCAAGGATATTCCTGAAAAGGACTCGTCCTTCAAGGATATTCCTGAAAAGGACTTTCGTCCTGCAAGCATATTCCTGAAAAGGACTATCGTTTTTCAAGGATATTCCTGAAAAACTCTATCGTTCTTCAAGGATATTCCTGAAAAGGACTATCGTCCTTCAAACGTAGTCCTGAAAAACACTATCGTTTTTCAAGGATATTCCTGAAAAACTCTATCGTCCTTCAAGGATATTCCTGAAAAGGACTATCGTCCTTCAAACGTAGTCCTGAAAAACACTATCGTCTTTCAAAGATATTCCTAAAAAGGACTATCGTCCTTCAAACGTAGCCCTGAAAAACACAATCGTCCTTCAAAGATATTCCTGAAGAGGACTATTGTCCTTCAAGAATATTCCTGAAAAGGACGTTAGTCCTTCAAAGATATCACTGAAAAGGACTATCGTCTTTTAAACGTAGTTCAAAATAAATAGGATATCTACGGGTGTTAATTGTATGTAAAGCAGGAACCCTTCTCTCGGTTTTTTAGTATATGTATGTGAACGAGACTTACAATCAATTAATTAGCCTATCCACTGCTATCCTAGTCCACTGCTGGATGTAGGCCTCCCCAAGGTTACGCTACAAAACACGATCACTCGTGGCCCTCAGCTAACCATTACCAGTGATCCTTTTCAGGTCATCGGTCCATCTAGCAGGGGGGCGTCCTACACTACGTTTACCGAGACGCGGTCGTCTTAATAACATATGTAGGTATTTATTGATAAAAATGTTTTATTTTTGACTGCCAATAAGTTTATGATCCTTATGTTAAATTTATTCATATCATTTACCACCGCTTTGCTCCAACAGTCGTCGAATCTACGCCAGACGTGGCCGGCCCACTGCCACTTCAACTTGCTACATCGATAGACAACGTCTACGACTTTGGTTCTCTGCCGGATAATCTCGTTCCGGACTCTGTCCCTTAACGAGATAGCCAGCATCGAACGTTCCATTGCTCGATGAGCGACATGTAATCGGTGAGCCAGCCCGATTGTCATTTTCCACGTCTCGGCACCGTATGTTATTACAGGTAGGACGCACTGATTGAAAACCCTGGTCTTAAGACACTGCGATAGTGGCGACGAGAAGATATAACGTAGCTATGACTGACTATGATATGATTTCACTACATAGTATTAAACAAAGTCGCTTTCTTTGTCCCTATGTCCCTTTGTATGTTTAAATCTTTGAAACTACACAACGGATTTTGATTCGGTTTATTTTAATAGATAGAGTGATTCAAGAGGAAGGTTTATATGTATAATGCGTGCGAAGCCGGAGCGGGTCACTAGTATAATAATAACACATTTTTCTTTTTTATTTTAACAATAATTTATTTATTCATAACACTTAATAATATAAACATTGATCATATATAACATATTTTAAACATTAGCAAAAATGAAGAAAACATCTATAAATTTTACACAATAGTATGAAAAAATGTTTCAGAATGTTACATTAATTTTTTATCAATTATATACAACGAATTTTTCTTCAATATTATACCATGCTATTTAAGGACGTAAAGATAATACTAACTTGTACTTATTGATTTGTTCCCAGTATATCTACATTTATTTAAGTTTCTTGTTGGTTCTTCTCCAAACTATGGCTTCCGAACCAAGTAGAATTTTAATACTAACAGTCAACCAGTGTCAGACAAAATGACTTACAATAAATGTACAAAGGCCTAAGTTTACTTATTAATGCTTTTAGGCATCATGGCAGTTTAATATCACTGTGCTTTAGTCATAGTAAGAAGTTGGTAGTGAATTAGCAAAAGTGTCAATTTGTCTTAAAAATGGCGTCCCACAAACAACTTCACACCGGTATTGAAGTAATATTGAACTACGATTTTGCAAAAAGTATTTTCGTATATTCGCATTCAGAATATAGTCACGTCATCATGTCATAAGATTTGACCAATGAGACGTGACAACGGTTGTCTACAATTGGTCAATGTGACTTATTTTCTCATTAACTCACGTCTCATTGGCCAGTTTAACCTCTGTATATTGTGACGTCCCTATTTCTTAACGCGCTTGTGTAGTATATAGCCTGTCTTGAGTCCTTGTACTAGTACTTATCACTACATAGTATAAAACAAAGTCGCTTTCTCTGTCCCTTTGTATGCTTAAATCTTTGAAACTACGCAACGGATTTTGATGCGGTTTTTTTAATAGATAGAGTGATTCAAGAGGAAGGTTTATTTGTATAATGACATCCATTAAATAACCAGAAGTGCGAAGCCGTAGCGGGTCGCTAGAATGGAATAAATTCATTTGACTGTAAATCTAGATTCTAAGCAGAAAAACTAATAATTTTGAGTTCTCTTAATAATTCAAAAACGGTTTCGACCAACTCATATCTTTCCGTGAAGCACTGTCTCTTCGCATCTATAGATCCGTAGTGTAAGTTCATCATGAACAGGTCTGCCGTAAACTGGAAAGATAAAGGTTACATTTATCTATTGGGCGATGGGCTAGTAACCTGTCACCAATGTTCCATGTATTACGAACGCAAGTTAGTAAGTTACCAGGAAGATGTTTTTGTGTCTCCAATGACTTTCCCGAAAGGGATTAAAAGTCGTGAATACATACATACACATATATATATATATATATATATATATATATATATATATATATATATATATATATATATATATATATATATATAGTAGGTCCATGTATATATATATATATATATATATATATACATGGACCTACCTAACGGGATCAGCAAAGACTATCGATCGCCACCTGGAATGGGTGACAAATCTCTTTTGCTTCGTCCCGGGTTCGATTCCCGGTGGAGGCAGAGTTAAGAACTACGCTTTCTTCTGCTTTCCAGTCTGGTTGTTGATTATATATACTATATTTGTATGATAAGTATATTATATTTCTTAAATATACGTTGACCAGTACTCTAAACACAAGTCTTAAATGAACGTACTAAGGGGCTAGTTCAATTGGTGTAATAGTGTCCTAATTCATCATCATCAGCCTGTATCAATCCACTGTTGGACATAGGCCTCCCCTAAATGACGCCTTCTCCCTGTCAGTGGCCGTTCGCATCCATTCGATGCCGGCCAACCTGCGCAGGTCGTCTTCCCACCTTGCCGGGGGGCGCCCCACACTACGTTTACTGAGACGCGGTCTCCATTCATCCATCATTTCTGTTCTAATTATTATAATCCATCTATATATAGTTGCTTTACGAATGTGATGTGAGTGTGTGGATGAATTGTATGTGTATTTTGAATTGTCTTGTTTAGCTTAGATCAACAAGTGGATGACGAAATTGTTTCAACTCATTGCCTAGCAAATATTTGTGTAATACTCTTGTAAGGATGTCCTGTAATTGGCTACTTTTAATGGCTTCTTAGTTATAAGTTCTTGAAATGTTATTTTGCTGTTGGATGTCTTAATAAATAAATAAATATCGTAAGAGGCGACTAAGGTATATAAATAATGTTCACGACTCACCGGCAAGCCTTCCAGAGGGTCCAAGTTCAATTCCGACATCTCTTCCGTATTCTTCAAGACGAAACACCGTTGAGGGTTGGAGTACACCAATTGGTATTCACCCTGGCAACACATACATATAATATGACAGTCAGATAGACGCTATATTGAAAAAGGGTGACGTTAGGAGTACCTATAACCGCCGAGTGTGTGTGAAGATGTATGAGTGTCAATGACGCGAAAGTGGTCTGTCAGTGGGAAAAATGGGGATCCGTGATCTCTACCTATGCCTTTACAGGGAATCAGGTGTGATGTGTATGTATGTATATATGTTATCACTTATGAAATAACAGGTTGATAGTTCATTGTACTTCTTACTCCCATCTTTGGGCTCACTTCTGCTCTTCTTACGTGTCAGTTAAGACCTACTTTACATAGATACATATATATTTTCACGCCTGTACGTGCCCAACGGGATATGCAGACACTATCGAACGCCACTTTGAATGGGAGATAAACCTCTCTTGCTTCACTCACACCCATTAACCTTCTTACATGCTCTTCTGTTCTTCACGGTACACCCGCCTTGAGAAGAATGTGTCCAATTTGATCTGTACAAGTTCTACGCGGCCTACCCCGTCCAACTCTACCTTCCACTTTGGCTTTGTAAATTCTTTTGTGGAAGGCCTGGTTTAAATTAGCATTTGCTAACTACAAGATTAGCAGCCTGTCCCAAATATTCCATATAAGCAATATCAAATAATTTGTCACATTTTTATTTTTTCAGAAGTTTTCATTACAAGAAACATAGATGGCGCTGTAATTATAATTTGATGTGTACATTATATGCTTCGCTCCTATTAATAGCAAAGTGATGTAATATAGCTTAAAGCCTTCCTCAATAAATGGTCTATCTAATACAAAAAGAATTTTTGAATTCGAACCAGTAGTTCCTGAAATTAGCGCGTTCAAACAAACAAACTCTTCAGATTATAATATTAGTGTAAATATTATTCCATATATATGGCATAACAACCCCAATAATTTATTTAAAATTACTTTTGACGTAAATATTATACCTCGGAGTGTCTGTCCACTCTAATAGTGATTAAAGGACATGAATAATGAATAATTTGACGACCTCCGTAGCGCGATCGGTTAGCCGCCGGAACGCTAATCGTGAGGTCCCGGATGCGATTCCCGGTGGAGGCAGAGTTAAGAACTACGCTTTTCTACTGCTTTCCAGTCTGGTCGTTGATTATATTTGCTATATATGTATTTATCTATGTATAATATGTATATATTTCTTAAATATACGTTGACTAGTACCCGTAACACAAGTCTTAAATGAACTTACCAAGGGGCTAGTTCAATTGGTGTAATAGTGTCCAAATATTATTATTAATATATGTACTTTACCTCTCTGCCTGGTACCATTGCTTCGCGGAACTGGAGTATAACACTCTGGCTATCCACTTCGGCGTTCCACCTTGTAGATAAATGATTAATACATATAATATTTTATAATTTTTAAAGCGGCTGTAACCCATTGGGTAGGACCTCTGATTTCTTATGAGAAAAGTCCTAGGTTCGAATCCCGGCTCTGGTACATACCAATGAATGAATTTAAATATGTTTTTTTTCATTTAAGCACATAATGTACAGTCGCTAACGGTGAAGAAAAACATCGTGAGGAAACCTGCCTATCCCTCAGGATAGGTAATAGTCAGTGCCTATATACGGCGATACGGTTCACTACCTACACGTTGGGTGCTGTATATCTAGTGATACGCGGGCTTTGAATGACCCATACCTAACATGCCTTCGAAATTTCGGAGATGGGCATTTAAGCCTCTGAATACCCCGCCATAATATAAAAGGGAGTGTGTATACATAAGTCGTGAAGCGTATGTTTTATGTTTATATGGATGAAGTGGAAGAGCGGTTACCTAGGGGCCGGTCCCATAACTCATGTGACAGTCAGATAGACGCCATATTGAAAAAGGGTGACTTTAGAAGTACCTATAACCGCCGAGTGTGTATGAGTAGGTGTATTAATGAGTAGTTTGTCAGGGTTGAAACGAATGGAAATTCATGAATTCAGCCCACCCTTCTTTACGGAAACTTGAGTGATACATACATACATTCACATCACGCCTGATTCCCTGTAAAGGGGTAGGCAGAGATCACGGATCCCCATTCGTCCCGATCCTGACAGACCACTTTCGCTTCATTGACATTTATACATCTTCTCATACACTCTCGGCGGTTATAGGTACACCTAACGTCACCTTTTTTCAATATAGCGTCTATCTGAATGTTATATGTCTTATTAGGCCAGCCCCTACGTAACCGCTCTTCCGTGATGTGTATGTATAACTTTTATAGGCGGACACAGATAAAAATACAGAAAATAAAATATAAGGATTATTACAATCGCTCATATAAAAGTGGAAAAAATAATTTTGCCTTGAAAATGACGAAATTTGTCATTTTTCATATTCCACTAACAACTTCGGACCGTTACTCTGTGATATTGAACTACGATTTTGCAAAGGCATTACTGGACTTGGGCCCTTGTTTTCCCGAAAGATCTTATGGGACGTGAAGGTAGGTATATGTATTATCCATTATTTTGACCATGGAGTAATTAATAAGAGGAGTGGGCCTTACGCAATATTTGTATGGAAACTAGCGTGGCATTACGCGGATTGAAACGAGGTACGCGAGATGGAGGGAGGGAAATTACAACCAATCAAAACACGTTATCGGCCAATCAAATCAGGTATCTTCTTTCTACTACACATTTTTAGACTCCGACCAATTAAAACACGCCATTTGGCCTCCGCACCGCGTAACGGGAACCGCTCCTTACGCCGGGTCCTCTTTATATTTGGTTCGTGAATTTGACCCTAAACAAAAACCAGCTAGTCACTTTAACTTCAGATCCTTACTTGCTCCAATGGAAGTTGTAGGCCCTAGATAGGAAGGCCATGGCGTGGTATATATGCCGTTCTACCACCCATTCCTTAGGGTGGCTCCCCTCTATGTAATTGTGGGCGTCGAAGGCTGGGAAGAAATCCACGGCTGCATTTTGCAGTATCTGCAATAATATAAACGTCTATTTTATATGTCCAAGACACACCAATACAAATAAGGCAGACGCGTTTATGAACATTAACCCTTGCGAGGTAGTTAAACGTTCAGGTTTCCATCTCCGCAATTGCGAAGGTAGTAATTCTCGAACCTACCCGACTCTTAAAGTGTCATTAGTTTTATTAATCTAATTTTATTTATTTTAAGATTTAGTTTATGTTTAAGACATATTTTTATAAAAAAATAAGTGATTTTTATGATCCTTGTGTTAAATAAAAAAAAACATTTTCCACATCGACCAAGTTAGTACTCAATGTGGCCATTAGGCATGTCGCCATTTATAAGTACTAATTATTACCTGTTAGTGGAACAGGTAGGTTTCCTCACGATGTTCTCCCTCACCGTAACAATCGATACATTTCGCAAATGTATTTTTATTACGAAAATGTACATGGAAATTCAATAAACTTAATTTCCATTAATTCTTTCTAAAGTAAACACTGATACAGAGTCAAGCTCCAAACAACTGAGCTACGTCGAATTATATAATATTTTGAGAGACTTATCGCTATTAAAAGTCGGGTAACGAAGGTAATACTTTGTTTATAAAACATACGCGATAAGTCCCATTTTCTTGAAAAATAACTCAGTCATTCAATAATATATCATGATAGTATATCACATGTCTTTTAACATACATAAATACACAATCACGTCCTTCAACCCCTTTGGGGTGGACAGAATATTGGAAACGATAATACTTAAAATCACTTTTTATCATGAATATTTGTGTTGCGATGTCATATGTAACATCCGTGACAGATTGCTAGCCCATCGCCCAATTGAACCCATAATGTCTTATAATAATAGTACTATGACGACCTCCATGGCGCGATCTGTTTGCCACCTAATCTTAGCGTTGAGATCCCGGGTACAATTTTACGGTGGAGGCAGAGTTAAGAACTACTCTTTTCTTCTGCTTACCAGTGTGGTCGTTGATTATTTATGCTATATATGTATTTATATTTATAGAATAAGTATATATTTGTTAAATAAACGTTGAATAGAACCCTTAACACAAGTTTTTAAAATGTACTTAGCCAGAGGCTAGTTCAATTGGTGTAATAATGCCGAAATATTATTATTTAACATACTATTCTACACTACATACACACCTGTCTAATCTGCCTCACACTAAACCTTGTATGATAGAACCGATTCATATTTTCCGTTGGAGCGTGGGCCACGGATTTCAGTTTGACAAAGTTGTACCCGCAGAGAAACGTGACTGACAACACCTGACCTGTCACTGTCACTAAAACGCCTTTACTGTAACGTGACAGTGGTCAAAAGAAGGGTAAGTATCTGCCTTTCTAACATGTAAGAGGCGACAAAGAGAAGTAGGTAGAATCAGAGAGAAGTTAGAGATTTGGAAAGGCGTTTTCATACATAATTTTAGTGTCATTAACGCTTGCGAGGTAGGTTCGGGTGTCCATCTTAGCAATCGTCAATCAGCCTATGTCAATCCATTGCTGGACGTAGGCCTCCACAAGAGTACGCCACAAATCACGATCACTAGTGCCCCTCAGCCATCCACTACCAGCGACCTTTTTCAGGTCATCGGTCCATCTAGTAGGGGGGCGTCCTACACTACGTTTGCCGAGACGCGGTCGCCATTCGAGAACCGCTTCTTAGCAATTGCGAAGGTAGTAATTTAATGGCTACTTCGAACCCACGTGTTGACCAGATAGTCAGTACTTAATGTGACAGGTGGTCAGCTATGTTGCCATTTACAAGCACTATTACCTATTACTACTATACATACTAACTATTTATTACCTATTGGGGAACATGTAGATTTCTTGACGATGTTTTCCCTAACTTTAATATTCTGTGCATTTCGCAAACATTATTTTATTTCGAAAATATACATAGAAACTTCATTCCCCTTGGTGCATGCTCTAAGGTTTGAATACTGTATCCACTGATACAGAGTCAAGTCTTCAATGACAGGGCTACGCTTATTACCATAATACAAATTATGCTTACGTTTTAGGATCAGGTGATATAACCCACGCTTGATATGGCATATTGTTGTAGCGGGGTGTAGCCAATCCTATAGGCCCTGATAAACAAGAAATAGACCATATATTCATGTCTTTAATCCCTTTTGGGGTGAACAGAACTTGGAGTTATAATATCTCTTAGGTTACTTTTTAGCATGAATATTTGAATTTTGGTGTAAGATTATGTAAATATTGGGATTTTGGTGTCAAATGACGTTTCGTTTATAAACTGTCCATGCGTGTTTATCTATTAATTAATGTTTTTCTATTCTATTCTACGGAACATTGGTAGCGAGGTTGATTCAATTTACTCTTAATCCATCAGTCTCCTACAACATACCGGAAAGACAGGTAGCTTGTTTGAAATTTATTTAGAATAAGCATGTTTGTAGCTCAGATAGACGCCATATTGAAAAAGGGTGACGTTAGAAGTACCTATAACCGGCGAGTGTATATAAGGTGTATGAGTATCAATAAAGCGAAAGTGGTCTGTCAGGATCGGAACAAATGGGGAATCGTGATCTTTGCCTACCTCTACAGGGAATCGGGCGTAATGTATATATATATGTATATAAACATCGTGGTCGTCATGTAATATAGTAAAATAGTGACAGGTTCCTAGCCCATCGCCCAATAGATTCCATTTACCCCTAGTCCCTTAGTCTCCTACGACATACCGGTAAGAAAGGCAGCTAGTTAGCATTCTCTTCACGTCCCAGACTAGACTAACAAACGTATGTATTTGACGATCGGTTAGCCGCCTGAACGCTAATCGTGAGGTCCCTAAAACTCCCGGTGGAGGCAGAGTTAAGAACTACGCTTTTCTTCTGCTTTCCAGTCTGGTCGTTGATTATATATGCTATATATGTATTTATCTATATATAATATGTATACATTTCTTAAATATACGTCGACTAGTACCCTTAACACAAGTCTCAAACGTACTTAGCAAGGGGCTAGTTCAATTGGTGTAATAATGTCCAAATACTCGTATTATTATTATATTTATCTATATATAATAAGTATACATTTCTTAAATATACGTCGACTAGTACCCTTAACACAAGTCTCAAATTAACTTACCAAGGGGCTAGTTCAATTGGTGTAATAGTGTCTCAATTGTTATACTAACACAAAACCCCAGTTCGGAACTGGACACTGAATTTGTCCTCGTTGAATTTCAAGTCGTTAATATAGTTGGTCGTCCATAATTGTCTAGATTCCTGCCACTGACAGACAATCGGTGGTTCGGTCCACACCACATGATCTGATAGGCTGTGAAGTTATAATAATATATTGTAGGAGGCAAATTATATATTGTAAGAAGCAAGTTAGGAGTGACATTGAATGATAGAATTAAAAATAGTGTGTTAAAAGAAGGTTGCGGTTCGAAAGAAGATGTAGTGACTAAGATTGAAAAGAAGCATGCTTCAGTTTGGACATGTTATGCGGATGAATGATAGCAGATTGATAAAGGAATATATGCCGGCCTAATAAGACACATAGCAATCATATAGACGCTATATTGAAAAAAGGTGACGGAAGGTACCTATAACCGCAGAGAGTGTATGAAAAGATGTATGAATGTCAGTGAAGCGAAAGTGGTCTGTCAGGATCGGGACAAATGGGGATCCGTGATCTCTGCCTACCCCTCTACAGGGAAGCAGGCGTGATGTGTATGTATGTATGTATGTAGGAGGCGATTAAGGGAATCGGGTTGAATCAAAAAATCATGAAACTGCTATTACTATTATTATACTATTATTTTTAATAATACATGATGACCCTATCAGAAATGCTAAAGGCGATCGAGAAAAATGTTTTTGAGGTTTAGTTCATGATTAATAACTAACGGGACTTATCGCGTAAGTTTTAATATAATTGTAGGATCCAGTGTGTCCTACAGGAAAAAAGAAGCCTCCTACCTGGGCAGGTGTTTGTCCAGGCTAATGGCCTGAGTTGGAAATTTATATATAACTTGTTTCGGTTAAATATTTCAATTGCGCGTTCTAGGATATTGAATTTTATAATTATTATTTAATTTCTTGCTGGCGTCATCTGTGGTAATTATGTTTTAACTAATTGCAACTTAGGTTTCTCTCTGTGTTTGGCGCTCTAGAGGTCGCCACATTACCTTTATTAACCCGACGTTTCGGCTACGTTGCAGCAGCCATGGTCACGGGCAGACTGAAGTTTCATTAGTTATCGATCGATAAGTCCCGTTAGTTATTAATCGTGAGTATAAATCGCGAATCTCTTAAAACTATGATGTTTAGTTCGTCTAAAAGGGTATTAAATGATGTGAATATTTATGTTTAAGAATATCTATTGACTAGTCACTGGTATTCCGAAATAATAGCATCGTATCTCCTTTTATCAGGGCCCTTACTCCACTAATTAACTTTGACAGCCATACAACTGCGTCGCTACTGCGTCATTTTTGGGTCTCGGCTGTAAAAGTGGCACTCTGCTAATATTTTGATCTGCCGCAGTTGTATCTCAATAGCGAGTCAGTGGTGCTTTAGTGGCAACTCAAAGTACAGAATTGTCAGTAGTGGAGAACCAAATATAAGGCTATTGAACTGACTTTGATGGACGTTTGATTAATGGAGTAGCTTTTTTGTACTTAAGACGCAGAAGTACTTCAGATATAGTTCGATAGCGCTTCAGTAGCCTAAATTTTTTAGTGACGTACCAAAAGTGTCAAATTACGGCCACTGAAGTATTACTGTATCGTTACTGAAGTAACATTGTGCCTACAATGCATTAGTGGAGTAAGGGCCCGGGCTACTAATGTTTAAGCACAATCGTAGTTTGATATGACTTCAATCATTGTGTGAAGTCAGTAGTGGATTTGCAATTCTTATCCCATTATTGATGGCAGCAAAGGTATGGTTTTTGCTATTCCACGCACAATTTCACACTGTTACCAAAGTGATATTGAACTGATATTTAGCATAAAGCATTAGAGGACTGGGACCACGAACCAAATATAAAGAGGACCCAGCGAAAGGAGCGGTCACCGTTACGCGGTGTGGAGTCCAAATGGCGTGTTTTATTGGTGTGGAGTCTAAAAATGTGTAGTAGAAAAAAGATACCTGATTTGATTGGCCGATGCCGTGTTTTGATTGGTTATAATATCGCCCCTCCATCCCGCGTTCCTCGTTTCACCCCGCGTAATGCCACGCTAGTTTCCATACAAATATTGCGTAAGGCCCATTCCTCTTATTAATTACTCCATGACTGGGACCCAAGTTTAATTCGTGGGTTCCGGGTGGTTTGAGAAGACAGACAGTCAAATCTAAATGTTATACTTTCTACTACCACTTCAAACAATCAGCCTACGACAGTCCACTGCTGGACGTAGCCCTCCCCAAGGTAACGCCACAAAACACGATCACTCGTGGCCCTCAGCCAACCACTACCAGCGACCTTTTTCAGGTCATCAGTCCATCTGGCAGGGGGGCGTCCTACACTACGTTTACCGAGACGCGGTCGCCATTTTGCCGCTTTGCTCCAACTACCACTTACTCGATGTTAAACAGGGCTAGGTTCTCGAAGTTTCTTTGTATCTCTTTGAGTTCTGCCTCGATGACTTCAGGAGGTCTTACTTCCTCGGCAGAGGGAGCTGGTGGCACTCTGTATTGAACTTGGTATGGGAGGATCTCTACCCCTTTTGGAAGGGAGACTGTAAATAAAAAAA
Source organism: Leucoptera coffeella (assembly GCA_030578115.1). Classification (NCBI taxonomy): domain Eukaryota; kingdom Metazoa; phylum Arthropoda; class Insecta; order Lepidoptera; family Lyonetiidae; genus Leucoptera; species Leucoptera coffeella. The sequence goes on along the minus strand of JAMBLF010001170.1, from coordinate 30,550 downwards.
CATTGTTTAATAACATCACTACATAGTATAAAACAAAGTCGCTTTCTCTGTCCCTATGCCCCTTTGTATGCTTAAAGCTTTGAAACTACGCAACGGATTTTGATGCGGTTTTTTTTAATAGATAGAGTGATTCAATAGGAAGGTTTATATGTATAATAATATCCATTAAATAGTGGAGTAGGCAGGAATCCATTATATATGTTTTATACCCGTGCGAAGTGCGGGTCGCTAGTATTATTATATTAGCGGCTGTAGCCCAGTGGGTAAGAGCTCTGGCTTCTTATTAGAGGTCCTAGGTTCGAATACCGGCCCTGGCATGTACCAATGAATGAAGTTTAAATATGTGTTTTACATTTTGAAGGAAAACATTGTGAGGAAACCTACCTATCCTTCAAATATGTATTTTTGAAAGATAGATAAATACATATATAGTTTAAATAATCAACAACCAGACTGGAAAGCAGAAGAAAAGCGTAGTTCTTAACTCTGCCTCCACCGGGAATCTTAGGGACCTCACGATTAGCGTTCAGGTGGCTATGGCCGTTCGTTAATCTTGAATGTTAGTAATCATTTGGACAGTACTATTTTATATTAACAAATATAGATTTCAGCCATCGAGTATTCAATTATTTTTTATTGGGTGGTAAGTGTAAGTCCCAATATATGTATACATAAATTCAAAATTGATATAGAGTTACCTCCATAATTGCGGAGATGGTCACGGAAAAGACAAACGATTTCACGACTATTTACCCTTGCGGGTGATACTTCTTTGGCTACCTCGAACCCATAACTTGACCAAATAGTCAGTACTCAATGTGACAGGTGGTAAGCCATGTCGCCATTTACAAGAACTAACTATTATTGTTCAAGGAACACAAGGTAGGTTTCCTCACAATGTTTTCCCTCACGCAGTTTTAGGGTCATTTCGCAACTGTTTTTTTGTTACAAATATGTACATAGAAATGCATTAAATTTCATTTCCATTGGTTCATGCTCAAGCGAGATTTAAACCCTGTAACCACTGATATAGAATCAAGCCCCAAACGACTGAGCTACGTCGCATTCTACCCTGAGAGAAGGTCTCTTACTACTCCGTCACAATAAAATAGGGAGTCTGTATACACAAGTCGTGAAGCGTATGTTATGTGATATTATATATGTATTTATTTCTTTGATGACTAAAAATGATGAACTGTCGAATAAGAAATGATTTACAATTCAATTTCTATTTCAATAAAGCTGACATATTGAAGATTTTAACATATAAAGATCATTTATACTTTATTGTCCATTTCAATCAATTAAACCGAATTTCTAAGAAATAAAAATGACATACGAAACAAAATCGAACCTGGCACCATTCGATTACAATTTGTCATTAACCTACAAGCTAATATCAAGATGTAGATTATAATCGTCAGAAAATGACTATTCTAATTACATTAATTGCAAATTCATGTAAGATTGAAGTATTATAATTGATAATATCTTTAAGGTAAATTTCTATCTATATCTGAGACGTAAATATAATGCTAACTAGCTGCCGTTCTTTCCGGCATGTCGTAGCCTCCTACGACTGAGGGATTAGAGATAAATAGAATTATGAGACGATTGGCTAGCAACCTGTCACCAATGTTCGGTTATTACATCGCAACCCCAATATTGCTTATATGGCTTATTAAAAAATAAATAAAACCTTCTAGTACGAAATAAACTGTCATAATACATCTATATACATTCACGTTTTTCTACCCCTTTCGGACTGTACAGAACCCTGGAGACATATCTTTTTGGTCACTTATTAGCATGTATAATGGATTTTATGTCATATGGAATATTGGTGTCAGGTTGCTTGCTTATCTCCCAATAGATTCCATTGACCCCTAGTTTCTTAGTCCTTAGAGTTAGAGCCTAGTTAGTTAGAGGAAACCCACCCGTTCGTCGATAAGGTAATAGTTAGTGCTTGTAAATGGCGACATGGCTTACCACCTGTCACATTGAGTACTGACTATCTGGTCAACACGTGGGTTCGAGGTGTCCATAGAATTACCACCTTCAATTGCGGACATGGACACCTGAACCTCTGACTACCCCGTTTGGGTAAATGGTCGTGAACGCGTTTGTTTTTTTGTCTATAAATTAAATATTATATTGACGACATGTTTCAATGATTTCATGTCTCTAAAAACCTTCCAGGAAAGCCAGATAGTTAGTATTCTATTTACATATATACATACACATCACGCCTGATTCCCTATAAAGGTATAGGCAGAGATCACGGATCCCCATTTGTCCCGATCCTGACAGACCACTTTCGCTTTATTGACATTCATACACCTCCCACACTCGGCGGTTATAGGAACTTCTAACGTCACCCTTTTTCAATATGGCGTCTATCTAACTATATGATATCACCTGAGTGACTTTTAGCAAAACTGTTAGTACTACACTTTTAGCAAACTGTTAGTACTACACTAATAATATTGATATAGAATATTGGCGACAGCTTGCTAGCCCATCGCACAAAAGATTGGTTCCATTGTCCCTAGTTCCTTAGTCGCCTTCTACAATGGAATTGCATGTATGTACTAAAATAGCGTAGGTTAGTCTACTAATTCAGTCTAATTTCTGTGTATCGATACACCTCACACGTTTTCCTTTAATCTTCTGATAAGTACACTTAAAGAGATAAAAGGCTTCATACACGGCAAACAGCTGTTATCAGTTCAAAACATTTTTGGCTGATAGCACTCGTGTCCTTGCACTTGTTGCTTAAAAACAAAAAGAACTGTCACCGGAAATTACAATCTTCAAAAATAGATCAAAAATCAATAATAAATAAATATATTAGACAAAAATATACTAAATTCAAGTAAAATAGTACTAATTTCATATAGTGTAAGTGTTAGTGTGTGGCGTGCAGTGAGAAAATTGTTTTCATAATATCGCACGCGTCGGCCATCTTTGTTTTTGACATCTGTCAGTGCAGATTGAATTTAGCAATAAAACAACCAAACACACGTACATGGATTGCAATGGAATATATTGATGTGAAAAATATGTGTTATTTCACTCATAAACTTTCAATATATCAACCCTAATATGCATTTGAGATTTTTGTTGTAAGTATTAACACTGTTACTTCTATTAAACTGTTAAGCACCTATAACCGCCGAGTGTGTATGAGAAGATACCAACGACTAAACTACGCTGAATCCATTTAACGACATAATTCTTAAGGAATACATGTGGGTAAAGTAGAAGGACGGTTACATGAAAATATCTCCTTAGTTACTTATTAGCATATTATCCGGGGCGGTTATGTAGGGGCCGGCCCAATACGACACATGACAGTCAGACGCCATATTGAAAAAGGGTGACATTAGAAGTACCTTTAATCGCAGAGTGTGTATGAGTGTCAATGAAGCGTAAGTGGTTAGTCAGGATCGTGACAAATGGGGATCCGTGATCTCTGCCTACTCCTATATAACTACATAAACTAGTCCACAATTGCGTAGACACCCGAATCTCTATCTACCTTTCAAGATATCGTGATCATATGAATTAAAATAAGCCCCTTATCACTTTTTCCGCAATTATAAAAAGGGACACTCGAATTCGACGTAGCTAAATTGTTTGGAGCTTGGCTCTGTATCAGAGGGTACAGGGATCAAATCTCGCTTGAACATGTACCAATTGAAATGAAGTTTAATGAATTTCTATGTACATTTTCGTAATAAAAACACATTTACGATTATACGGTGAGGGAACACATCGTGAGGTAACCTACCCGTTCGTTGAACAGGTAATAGTTAGTGCTTGAAAATGGCGACATGGCTGACCACCTGTCACATTGAGTACTGACTATCTGGTCAACACGTGGGCTCGAGGTGTCCATAGAATTACTACCTTCGCAATTGCGGAGATGGACACCTGAACCTCTGACTACCCTACAAGGGTTAATGGTCGTGAAAGTGCTTGTCTTTTGCGAAGAAGGACACTCGAATCTCTGACTACACTGTGCTGTAGAATAGTCGTGGAGTGTATGTGTATGTTGACGTTCTCCGTGGCGTGATCGGTTAGACACCTGAACGCTAATCGTGAGGTCCCGGGTTCGATTCCCGGTGGTGGCAGAGTTAAGAGCTACGTTTTCCTACTGCTTTCCAGTCTGGTCGTTGATTATATATGCTATATATGTATTTATCTATGTATAATATGTATATATTTCTTAAATATACGTTGACTAGTACCCTTAACACAAGTGTAAAATGTACTTACCAAGGGGCTAGTTCAATTGGTGTAATAATGTCCAAATATTATGATTATTATTATGTATGTATGTTGTGTGTATATGTTTTGACTTAAGTGTTTGTGATGCTATATTTCTGCGAAAACACTAACAAAAGCTACTTCCGGGGTAGATATAAATAGATAAATTTATTTATCACAGATAATAAAATACATACATACATAAACATACACATTCGAATAAGTTTGATAACATAGACACCATAACATAACATACGCTTCACGACTTGTGTATACACACTCCCTTTTTTATTTAGTCAGAGGCTTGAGTACCCATGCCGAAATTCCAATGACTTGTTAGGTATGAGCCACTCAAAGCCCGCATTTCACTAGATAGACACCACCCAATGTGATAGGTAATGCCGTATCTTCGTATAGGCACTGGCTATTATCTATCCCAAGGGATAGGCAGGTTTCCTCACGATGTTTTCCCTCACCGTTAGCGACTTTAAATTAAGTACGTTAACGAAAAACACAATTTTAAGTTTCATTAATTGGTACATGCCTGAGTCGGGATTTCAACCTAGTACCTCTAATAAGGAGCTCGAGGTTTCCCCACTAAGCTACAGCCGCTTTTAATAAATAATATGCTTAAATATTATATATATAACCCAACGCTGGTTTTATGTCACAACGCAACGTTTATATTTTATAGATATAACGACTTAATTTTATAGCTTATATATATTATAGCTTATATATATATATATATATATATATATATATATATATATATAAGCTATATCTGAATGTATAAAATATATATGCTATTCTGAATCTATAAAATATAAACGTTGCGATCTGACATAAAACCAGCGTTGCGTTTGCCACTAGACGCAACATACCCAAATGAGTTAGAACCCTTTGGTGCGACAATAACATGCACAAGCTATACCCCCTAGTTTGTAAGTTTCAATAGTAAACGTTTTGTATTGTTTTTGTTTTTGAGGCTGTGATGAAACGCTTATTATTATTATTATAAGTATATATTTATAAAATATATCTTAAATATATCTTAAATATACCTTGATTAGCCACAATAACGTATAATAAGTCTTAAATATAATTAGCTTTGGTACCGGGAATCGAACCCGGGACCTATCGCACCCAGGTCGTCGAAACCTATCGATCAAACCAGTGCAAGCTTACATCATCAATAACATAGGTATTGTCAACAGCATACTTAATCCGAATTAAAATGATAAAACAATGATTAATTGCAACAATTAATGTTTTTTAATCACTTATTTCGTCACAAAACAAGTCTCGTCATGACATAATCAATGCTTTCCTAAAATATGCTTTTATCAATTAATCCTCTTTAATTCATAAACATAACATACATTAATTTTTTAAGCAAGTTACGAGTGACACTGAATGACAAAACAAAAAGATAAATGCGTTTACGACCATTAACCGGTAGTCAAAGGTTCAGGTATCCATCTCCGCAATTGCGAAGGTAGTAATTCTATGGTCATCTCGAACCCACGTATTGACCAGATAATCAGTACTCAATGTTACAGGTGGTAAGCCGTTTCGCCATTTAGAAGCACTAATTATTACCTGCTCGGGAAACGGGTAGATTTCCTCACGATGTTTTTCCGTCACCGTAATATTCGATGTATTTCGTAAATGTATTTTTATTACTAAAATGTACATAGAAACTCATTAAACTTCATTTCCATTGGTACATGCTCAAGCAGGATTTGAAATTTGAACCCTGTACCCACTGATACAGAGTCAAGCCCCTAACAACTGAGCTACGACACTAAATGAAAGAATTAATAACAGTGTGATAAGAGAAGGTTGCGGTTTGAAAGAAGATGTAGTGACTAAGATTGAAAAGAGCATGCTACGATGGTTTGGACATGTTATGTTTGGTATTGACAAAAGAAATACTATATGTAAGTGGAAGGGCGGTTACATAGTGGCGTTACATGCACAATGAATTAATTATGTTGTTGTACCAAATTACATATGGCAACACAACCCCAATATTCATGCTAAAAGTGACCTAGAAAAGTGTCAAGTGCTAGCTTGGGACGTAAAAAGAATGCTAATTACCTGCCATTCATCCCGGCATGTCGTAGAAAGCGACTAAGAGACTAGGGGTAAATTGAATCTATTGGGCGATGGGCTAGCAACCTATGAACAGTGTTCCATATACATATATGTCCTTACAATCCTGATATTTATGCTAAAAAGTAACCTAGGATATAATCGTGTCTCTAAGGATCTGTCCACACCAAAAGGGATTGAAGGACGTGAATGTATATGTATGTATGTATTTTTCTTTGTTACAAAGCGTGTCTCATATTTGTTATCGATTGACTTTAAAAAGTGTGATGTCATTATCATTTAATCTGCTAGCTAATTCCAGTTTATTTACATTGCTTTCATACATACGTACTTCAATTCCTTTCGGGGTGGATAGAACCTCTGAATAATCTTTTCAATTGCCTTTAACATATAGGGGTTGTGAAGAAACTAACTAAAAGATCAAATAACAAATTCATATTCCATTTATTGTGATTTTAGGTCGACCATTTTTGTATGAGAAAGGTCCTAGGTTCAAATCCCGACTCTGGCATGTACCAATGAATGAAATTTAAATATATGTTTTTCATTTTCATACATTTACAGTCGCTAACGGTGAGGGAAAACATCGTGAGGAAACCTGCCTATCCCTCAGGATAGGTAAAATAGTCAGTGCCTATATACGGCGATACGGTTCACTACCTATCACGTTGGGTGCTGTCTATCTAGTGATACGCGGGCTTCGAATGACCCATACCTAACATGCCTTCGAAATTTCGATGATGGGCATTCAAGCCTCTGACTACCCCGCCATAATAATAAGGCAGTGTGTATATTCCAGTCGTGAAGCGTATGTAAAACATACGCTATGTTTGTTTATGTTTTAGGGCGACCTAATGGTACAGGTCGACATTTACAAGCACTAACTATTACCAATCCGACGAAAAGGTAGGCCTAATACATATTGCTGACTTACTTATTTCATACTTAATAATATTCACGCCTCAACGTTCCTATCGGGATATGCAGAGACTATCGATCGCCACCTGCAACGATCCTGACAAATCTCTTGCTTCACTCACGTTAACCTTCTCATACATGCTCTTCTGTTCTTCACGCTACACCCGCCTTGAGAAGAATATCTCCAATTTGATCTGTATAAGTTCTACGCGGCCTGCCCCGTCCAATTCTCCCTTCCACTTTGGCTGTATCCTTTCGTAACCCTCCTTTCATACATCCGCTCCATGTGCCCAAACCACCTTACTTATAATCTAAAAATAACAATATAATAATCATAATATTCTATATTAGACAAAGACAAACGCGTTCACGACCATTAACCCTTGCGGGGTAGTCAGAGGTTCAGGTATCCATCTCTTCAATTACGAAGGTAGTAATTCTATCGACACCTCGACTCCACGTGATTACCAGATAGTCAGTACTCAATGTGACAGGTGGTCAGCCATGTCGCCATTTACAAGCACTAACTATTACCCTGTTCGGCGAACAAGTAGGTTTCCTCACGATGTTTTCCCTCACCGTAAAATGTATATCTAGAAATAACAATATAATATTCTATATACTAGTTAAGCAATACCTTGCGTGACCTTACAGAATCTACACTTGCTTGCACTCATGGGTTTACTCGCTCCAGACAAAACGGCCGGAATGTCTCACGGGATACATGACAGACGTGCAGAATTGGGTGAAAGAAGATGGGTCACTTATTGTGTATATACGTGAGTATATAAATCTCTTCATCGGGTACAAAAATAATATATTTTGAACTTAAATATGTAGGTTACTTATGACTGTGGAACTGGGAATTACTGGAAGTGGAATTAGGAATAAGTAATTTGAAATCCACTTAGATTTAACATCTGATGTTAAACTTATTAGTAAAGTGATTCCGAAAGTACAAATACAAGCTTTTTCTAAACGTATCAACAAAGATTAACAAAAGAATTGGATTATATCAAATTATTAAATATTTTCACTCCTATTCATGATGTAGGTACTCATACAAGTAAATAACATGTTTTATAACAAACATGCTAAAAACAAATGGTATACAAAATGTGTATGTACCATTCATCCATCCACATTACATATCCAAACCATCAAAGCAAATTCACAACCTTATTCCTCTTTCAATCTGTATTCTTTAATCACATCTTACACTCTACCTTTATCTATTTCTAGGAAACCTAAACCATGCCCTAGACCTGTCGACAGTATCGAACCCGGGACGTGCGTTACAGAACACTCTGAGCGCCCAATGCCGTGAGGGCAAGAACATACCTATTCGATACCTGAGCATGGCTAGATGTAACCTTGTTACTATACCTAAGGTAAGACCTAAGTCGATTTACCTATTTCCCACTAGTTGGTAAACGCTAAGGTAATAGAAATCAAAATATTGACATACACACCCGACCATTAACACTTGCGGGGTAGTCAGAGGTTCAGGTGTCCATCTCCGTAATTGCGAAGGTATTAATTCTATGGCAACCTCGAACCCACGTTTTGACCAGATAGTCAGTACTCAATGTGGCAGGTGATTTAATGTTGACATATGTATAAATCAAATATTAAAATCAGCTGCGGCTGTAACCCAGTGGTTAAGACCTCTGACTTCTTATGAGGAAGGTCTTAGGTTCGAATCCCGGCTCTGGCATGTATCGATGAACGTAATTTACAGTCGCTAACGCTGAGGGCAAACATCGTGAGGAAACCTGCCTATCCCTCAGGATATGTAATGTACACACGGCAATACAGTTCACTACCTATCACGTTAGGTGCTGTCTATCTAGTGACACGCATGCTCCGAGTGACCTAACATGCCTTCGAAATTTCTGAGATGGGCACTCCAGCCTCTGACTACCCCGCCACAATAAGAAAGGGACTGTGTATATAAAATTTTGTAAACGGAGTTTTAATACGTGGGTTCGAGGTGTTTATTGAATTACTCTCCACAATTACGTAGATTCGCCAAATTATGATTACTTCCCTATGGATAATAGTCATGTTGTGTAAGTAATAGTAATAAAATTACAAATTCCAGATTTTCCAAAGCAAAGACGGAGGCGGTAGAAATATCTCCGAGACTCTACAGTACATGTCATTTTACGGCAACGTTTTCACGAGAGACGATTTTAACCATAGACAGAGAAATACACAATCCAAGACGAGACCTAACGGCTTTTATACCCGGCCTGGTAAGATTATTCTCATAAATATACACAAAAAAGACAAACAAACGCGCTCACAAGCATTAACATTAAGAAATAGTCAGAGATTCAAGTGTCCATTTCCGCAATCGCGAAGATAGTAATTCTATAGCCACCTCGAAGCCACGTGTTGACCAGATAGTCATAAGTAAATGTGATAAGTGGTACGTCATGTTGCCATTTACATGCATTAACTATTAAGTTCTGGGAACAGGTAGGTTTCCTAACGATGTTTTCAATGACCGTAATATTCGACGCATTTCTTAAATGTATTTTTATTAAAAAAATGTACATAGAAATTCATTTCCATTTGTACATGCACAAGCGGGATTTGTACCCTGTACCCACTTATATAGAGTCAAGCCCTAAACAACTGAGCTACGTCGTATTCTATATATACAATATATGTACATTAAATTAATGCTAAACTTAAGGTCACTTTTTGGAGATATTTAAGGTTCTGGTACCCCAGAAAGAAACTCAAGGACACAAATTTATATTATATATGTACAAAAATATGCCTAAATTCTAATACACACAATCATAAGTTACAATTTTATTTTTATTCTTGAATAAGCCACCACTAAGGTTATGTCGGCATAAGTACAAACATTAATGCCATGGCGTTTGCTCTTATTATTTAGTCGCCATGGTTACACCAAGGTCGCCAGCCCCCACAACCGAAGAAAAACGCTATCGAAGTTTCAATTCTTTTCTTCCTTGTTCTTTGGTTCGTTCCAGTTGAGGAACCAAATGTAATCCCAAAGCGAACAAATTTAGCCAGTTCGGTATCACAATTGACTAAATATTCAGTCTAAAATAATAATTAGTATTTTCAACTTTGACTCAGCTGCTGACTTTGTAGACGAACCATAGACGACAAGGTACAATATGACATTTAAAAATAACCTATTTTCAGGTACTTCCTACCAAGCATGGGTCGGAGGTTTAGAAGGCATTACATTCCCTGTCCTACGCCAACTCGATTTGAGAGCAAGTGCCATCAATTACTTAGATGACAAAACCTTTTCTGGCATGCCAAAGCTAGAAGCGTTATACCTATCAGAGAACCAAATTAAAGAGATAACCTCTGATGCTTTCATCGGATTGGATAACCTTCTACATTTGGATTTGAGTAGGAACGAATGTAACGATGAGGATTTGAACTTGCCTGTGAGTTTGAGTAAAAATGTATTTGAACCGTTGACTAAGTTGAAATCTTTGGATTTGTCTTTCACGAAGCTTCCAGAGAAATCTTTCGAAGTTTTAAGTAGATTAGGAAGTACAATGGAGAGGTTATCTATATGCCATACTGGGATCACGTTGACCCATGGTATATTCAGGAATACTTCACTAAAATATTTGGATGTATCAGGGAACAACAAGGCCATATGTGGTGGTGTATTTACTGGAGTCGAAAATAGCTTAGAGATACTTTACGTAACAGATGTTGGTCTGAAAAGCTTTTTCGAAATGCGGAAACTATCAGCGTTAAGAATACTTAGAATGTCACGAAATGAAGTGCCTAGTTTATCTGTTCCGGACGCTAAATTTGAAAATCTAGAAGTTTTGGATGCTGATGACAATAAAATTAGAGTGTGGGAGAATACAATATTTGCTAACATGACGAATTTGAAAGTCCTGTCCCTTAGAAATAACGGTTTCAACTTCATACGAGAAAATATGATTGCTGACATCGCTAACGTGGCTTACATAGCTCTCTCTAGAAACTTTATAGTTTGCAACTGTTTCTACAGAGAAATGCTTGAAGTAGCAAAGAGCAACGAGAAGAAAATATCCCACAGAAGAATACTTTCCAACATGCCCCGAGACAGTTTTAGCTATCACACTGGCAACAAAGATTACGAAGAAATCATTGAGTCAAGACACACGATACCCACTAACAAAATTGACGAGAAACTCGATCTCAAAATTGAAGGGGCTTACAAACTTCTAGACTATGACGATAGAAGTTACCAATGCTTGGATTTGAGTAGTGGAGTGGTAGTCAATTATGATACTGTGCCACTATGTAGTGATGGAAGAGAGAGAGAAATACTGGAAGAGTTTATGGTGAAAGGATGGAATAAGCTAGCGTTGTTGTTCATGATAGTTCCAATTGCTGTACTAGGGTTCTTAGCCTATCTCTTCAGGCGCTCTATTTGGTACTTCTATGTGACGTGCAAGAATTCTGCCATGCTGAGTTTCATGAGCGATTCTCGGTCGGATACTGGTAAGTGAAGTTCAACAATAACTTTATGCTCATTGATAGAAGGTGACGTAAGAAGTGACTTTAACCACCGTGTGTATGACGGGGTGTATGAGTGTCAATGAAGCGAACGTGGTCTGTCAGGATCGAGACAGATGGGCATCCAAGATCACTCTATATCCTTCTACAGGGAAACGGGCATGATGTGTATGTATGAATGTAGTGAGTCAGCCTAGCTGAATTGTTAAGAATGTCACAAGAACCTCTGACTACCTCTCAAGGGTTAATGGTTGTGAAAGCGTACGTCTTTTCTTTACTAGTGTAGGAAGAAAAATCACTCTTCCTTATGAGGTATTCTTTGAATGTGAAAAGTTACTAATTTTAGATCATAAGTCTTTAGCAGTAATGACAAATGGTGTTTTATTTCGTCGTGTACTAAGCTATTAACTATGCTGAAGATTGTACTTTTCAAAGCAGCTACGTTTATATTTTTCCCGAATCTTTACTGCCCTTCTTCCTTCTCAGAACAACTTCTGAGCATTCAGCATTCACAACTCTCATAATTGATAAAACTCCACTACCAAAACTCAGAGATATTACGTCTCCAAAGAACAGTCGTAAAAAAAATATTATTTGTAGTTCCTTTCCTTACGTTCTTCTTAAACCAGTCATATTTAGACTGAAGAACAGAAGAGCATGCATAGTTTAATGGGTGTGAATGACACAAGAAAGATTTGTTAGGATCGTTCAATGTGACAAACTATAGTCTTTACCTATCTCTTCGGGAAGAATATATTTATGTATATACTAGCGACCTGCTACGGTTTCGCACGGGTATAAAATATATAGCCTACTGCACTATTTAATGGATGTTATTATACATATAAACCTTCCTATTGAATCACTCTATCTATTAAAAAAACCGCATCAAAATCCGTTGCGTAGTTTCAAAGATTTAAGCATACAAAGGGACATAGGGACAGAGAAAGCGACTTTGTTTTATACTATGTAGTGATGTATTTCTTGCAGAAGACGTGATATACAACTACGACGTATTCGTGTCCTACTGCAACGACGACAGAGTGTGGGTTTTGGACCACTTGCTACCCCATGTGGAACAGGACAGCAGCATAAGTGTCTGTCTGCACGAACGGGACTTTCAGGTATGAAGATACTAATACCGTCCTAGTCTGGGACGTAAAAAGAGCGCTAACTAGCTACCAGAGATTTAAGGAAGGGAATAGATTGAATTATGCGATGGAATGGCAATCTATCACTAGTTATTTTATTTATATCAATACAAAACTACAAAAAAGATAAACGCTTTAACCAAAAACTCTTGTGGGGTAGTCAGAGGTTTATGTGTCCATCTCGTCAATTGTTAGGTAGCAATTCTATGGCCACCTTAAACCCACGTGTTAACCAGATAGTATATTTATGAGATTGACTATTACTTGTTATTGGGAATACAGAGGTTTTCCTAAGGTCTCACAAACGATCCTGACAAATCTCTCTTGCTTCACTCACATCAATTAATATTCTCATACATGCTCTTCTTTATAAGTTGATTGATTGGTCTCGTTCTATTCTGGGAGTAAAAAACGATGCTTACTAGCTGCTGTTCTTCTCGGCATGTTCTGCCCGGAGGCTACTAAGGGAATTGGAATCTATCGGACAATAGGCAAGCAACCTGTCACAAATTATTGATTATTACATCATAACCCCAATATTCATGCTAAAAGTGAACATGGGGTATTATTTATCTGAGGCTCATGTATGTATGTATGATTGATTGAAAGTAGAATTCAACGTAGCTCAGTTGTTTGGGGCTTGACTCTGTATCAGCGAGTACAGGGTTCAAATCCCACTTGAGCATGTACCAATTGAAATGAATTTCTATGTACATTTTCGTAATAAAACCACATTTACGAAATGCATCGAATACTACGGTGAGGGAAAACATCGTGAGGAAACCTACCTGTTTGCCGAACTTGTAAATGGCGACATGGCTTACCAACTGTCCCATTGAGTACTGATCTGGTCAACACATGGGTTCGAGGTGTCCATAGAATTACTACCTTCGCAATTGCGGAGGAGACCTGAACCTCCGACTGCAAGGGTTCATCATGAACACATTTGTCTTTTTGTATGATTGATTTGTATGATTGATTCTTTTGCGTTCTTCAGGTGGGCATGTCCATATTAGAGAACATAGTGTCTTGCATGGACAGATCTCGTTCCATAATGCTGGTGATCTCCCTTAAGTTCCTGATGAGCCAATGGTGTCAGTTCGAGATGCATCTCGCTCAACACAGGTAAACAGGGGTCATGCCGAAATAATATTTATATTTAGGACACTATTACAGTAATTGAAGTAGCCCCTTGGTAAGTTTATTTAAGACTTGTGTTAAGAGGTACTAGTTGAGGAATATTTAAGAAATATATACTTTTATATATATTATATAGATAAATACACATATAATCAACAACCAGACTGGAAAGCAGAAGAAAAGCGTAGTTTATAACTCTGCCTCCACTGGGAATCTTAGGAACCTCACGAATAGCGTTCAGGTGCTGAACTAATCGCGTCACGGAGGTCGTCAAAAAGAGTGAGTGAATTTCGAAAGAATGTCAGTAATAGGGTGGTGATAGAGTTATTTATGTGAGTGTAGTAGTGATGGGTAAAGAATGCCCTAGTCTCTTAGTTATCTCTAATGTCATACTGGAAATCATCTTCAGAATTAAGGCATATTCCTATATATAGGCTATATTCAAGACCTTATCCAAAGTCAAAGTCAAATGTTTTTATTCAACATAAGTACAAGTACAGTACATTCATTGAAAGTCAAAACATTTGCCTGACACTGGTTGTCTCTTAGTATTGAAATTCTACCGTTGGTTCGGAAGCCCGGGTACGGAGAAGAACCAACAAGAAACTCCGGCTTTCATGATTTTTAGCCCAGTGCCAGATACATTTCTTATCCAGATTATCATCGTTATCCGGATTAAAATACCAAAATTACCTGAAATATTTCTAGGCTATTCGAATCCAATTTTTATCAGATTATCAGAGTGATATTAACTAACCCTAAACTCAATTCCAGACTTCTAGAAACGCGCCGAGAAGACCTGATTCTAATCCTTTTGGAAGACATACCTAGAAGACTTCGACCCAATACCCTTCACTACCTGATGCTGACGAAAACCTACCTCCAATGGCCCAAAGATACCAGCGACCAGCCCGTTTTCTGGCGAAGGTTAAGGAAAGCCCTAGTGATACAAAAGATCAAGAATAGTGAGAATCAATCGATCGCTTAGTTTAGGAATATCAATCAATCTGCCTATGTTAGTCCACTGCTGGACGTCACAAAACACGATCACTCGTGGCCCTCAGCCAGCCACTACCAGCGACCTTCAGGTCATCGGTCCACCTAGCAGGGCGTTCTACACTACGTTTGAGACGCGGTCGCCGTTTGAGAACGCTTTGGTCCAACGATCGTCGGTTTTGCGACAGACGTGGCCGGCCCACTGCCACTTCAGTAACATCGATGGACAATGTCTACGACTTTGGTTTACGTATGAATTGAGGTTTATGTAATATAAGGTTTTTAATTATAGCTTAAGTGTGTTTTATTCTATTTTATTTGAGTGTGAAATGGTAATCTCCAATGAGTGATTTTGGTAAATTGTCGTTACCCAAATTGTCAGAACTAAATTCGCCGCGTGAATGAAAAAGTCGAAAAAAAATTATATAATAACAGTACGATTTCCTAAATTGGTAAGTCACAAAAGTCACGTAAACGTAACAAAAATAGAATTTTATAAAAAAAATCTTTTTAACACTTAATCACTCTTTTGTGAAGTTGCGAAATGACACAAAAACAAGATAGCCTTTCTACCGTTGAAATATAAACAATAACTACCGTGATATGTCTATCCATTGAATAGAATTTTGCGTAAATATGTTGCATACTGAAAATCAATATTGTTTTATGATTTGTAATTTGGTGAGATTTCGTTCAAGTCTACTCAAACAGTGGAACCTTTCACGAAATTATTAATCACTACATAGTATAAAACAAAGTCGCTTTCTCTGTCCCTATGTCCCTTTGTATGCTTAAATCTTTGAAACTACGCAACGGATTTTGATGCGGTTTTTTTTAATAGTTATAGTGATTCAAGACGAAGGTTTATACATATGTATAATAACATCCATTAAATAGTGGAATAGGCTATATATATTAAATCCGTGCGAAGCGGGAACGGGTCGCTAGTATAGATATACAAAACTAGCTGTATCTCTTTCCGGTTGTTTGTCGGAGATGATTAAGACACTAAGAGTAAATGGAACCTATTAGGCGATGGGTTAGCAACTTGTCAATAACGTACCATTATGCAATCGCAAACTCATACAAATAGTGACCAACGAGATAATATGTCTCCGAGATTCTATCCTACAATTGAATTAAATTATTGGAATGGTGTATTTGTCAAAAAATCGCTTTAAAGCGTCATCCATAATGCGGGCCAAAAAGGAATGGAATTCCCTGCCTGCCTCTGTATTTCCGGAGGTATTTAATCCACAGATGTTCAAAACTAGGGTGCATAGGCATTTTTAAGGCAAGCTCGCTACATCTTAGACTCTGTCTGTCGCCTCCTTCGAGGTGCAAACACGGTCAAGAGGGAACCCATTTCAGTTAAAAAAAAATTGTAAGTATATGATGAGTTTTATGGTTCTCTACATCATCAGATGATAGATATTATTGTACTTACTGGTAGTCATGTACATATCGTAGTTATGGCGTTTCGGTTGCGGAGGTATCAATAACAAATCCATGTAGATAACGCCACTGGTTATCCTGAAACACGAAACTATATTTTAAACCTATTTACTATATATCTAGTGAGATACTGTGCAATTATAATTCAAACATCAGATTTGTCAAAATAAAGCAAATACTTTCACTACCATTAAGTCCTTGAGGGGTAGTCAGCTGTTTGCTTGTTAATGTTCGCAAAAGAAGAATTAGTAATTCGATGGCCACCTTGAACTCGTGTGTTGTCCAGATAGTCCGAATTCATTGTGACAGGTGATAAGGCATGTCGCCATTTACAAGCACTGATTACTAGCTGTAGCGAGGAATACATAGGTGAATCTCCGCACGATGTTTTGCCTCAACGACATTGGTGCGTTATTCAAAAACATTTTTAATTGGAAAAATATAAGTTTTTCTCACATACATATGATATACATAGCCATTTCCTTTAATCTATTGAAGAAACAATATCTCTTTATTGCCTTTTAGTATAAATATAAAGAGGTAATACTATATGAAACATTGGTGGCAGGTCGCTAGCCCATTGCCCAATATATTCCATTACCCTTAGTCGCTTCTTACGTAATGTGGAGAAGAACGACAGCTAGTTAGCATTCTTTTTACGTCACAGACTAGCAAGGGACACCTACTCTTAGCTTCTTACTAATATTATAGATACTTTACCTGTATTTCCTTAAATTAATCTCGCCCGGCCTCTGCCTCGGCTTACACGATTTCATTTGGTGATGAAATAGAGTTTCTGCAATAAGATAATATATACATACACATCACGCTTGATTCCCTGTAGATGGGGTAGGCAGAGATACCGGATCCCCATCTATCCCGATCCTGAAAGATCACTTTCGCTTACATCACATCATACATACATTACATCGTTATGAGAGAAGATGTATAGACTAAAATAGAGAAAGGTATGTTTGACGACCTCCGTGGCGCGGTCGGTTAGACGCCTGAACGCTAATCGTGAGGTCCTGGGTTCGATTCCCGGTGGAGGCAGAGTTAAGAACTACGCTTTTCTACTGCTTTCTAGTCTGGTTGTTGATTATATATGCTCTTTATGTATTTATCTATTTATAATATGTATACATTTCTTAAATAAACGTGTTGACTAGTACCCTTAACACAAGTCTTAAATGAACTTACCAAGGGGCTACTTCAATTGGTGTAATAATGTCCAAATATTATTATTATTATTAAGGTGGTTCGGGCAGATGGCGCGGATGGATGAAAGGAGGGTTACAAAAGGAATCTATTAAGTCAAATTGGAAGGTAGAGTTGGACAAGGTAGGCCGCGTAGACCTTATACAGATCAAATTGGAGACCTTCTTCTCAAGGCGGGTGTACGTAGTGAAGAACACAAGAGCATGTATGAGAAGGTTAATGGGTGTAAGTGAAGCAAGACAGATTTGTCGATATCGTTTCAGTAGGCAATCGATAGTCGTGAATAAATATAGATATAGGCAAAACTCCCGTGTTAGTCTAGGACATAAAAAATATGCAAACTAGCTGCCGTTCTTCACGGCATGTCGTAGCAGGCAATTAAGGGGCTTGGGGTAAATGAAATCTATTGGGCAATGGACTAGTAACCTGTCACCAATATTTTCTATCAATGCTATCACAACGCCCTATATAATGCTAAAGAAAACTAGTGAAATATAATTTCTTTGATGTTCTGTACACCCGAAAGGGATTGAAGGACGTGAATGTATTTTATTTACTATGTGAGACCGGGTCATATCACGATAAATGAATAAAGATTTCGGTTACTTTTATTTTGCCCGACGTTTCGACCCAGTTGCATAAGCCGTGGTCGCGGGAAGACTAGCTCTAGTCTCAGCTAATGTCTGTCTAACCTCACAATTTTTGTTAATTCATAGCACGACACACAATTACACTATCCGAAGATACATCCGCATTACACCACGCGAATATAATCCCATTATTACCGGTGAATGTATTTATTTAAGGCTTTACCTTTAATCTGAGCCAAATGAATCCTAGGGTCGGGCAGGTTAATATCCGCTACATTTAATTTATCCAGTTCGGCTTCCATCTCTTTATTCTTCACATACCTGATGGAAAGAAGAAAGATAAAATTAAAATGCTGTTTAGGGGTTCCGACATAATATCAGCGTTGCGATGGTCTAGTAACACACCAACTTAAGACGGCATTTTTTTGTGCGTCAATGACACTGTAGTTTAAAAATAGTGTGATAAGGGAAGGTTGCGGTTTGAAAGAAGATGTAGTGACTATTGAAAAGGGCACGCTTCGGTTTTGGACATGTTATGCGGATGAATGATAGCAGATTCACAAAAGGAATATATATGAGTGAATTGAAAGGTAGGTCTTATTTCATTCTTTAGCTGCTACATTATTGACTGCAACATAATTGCAATGATGTATGGATTTGATGATAGTGTATATTGAGTTTTATTGTAGTATATTTTATAATTCGGCGTAGCTCAGTTGTTTGGGGGCTTGACTCTGTATCAGTGGGTACAGGGTTCAAATCCCGCTTGGGCAAGTACCAATGGAAATTAAGTTTAATGAATTTCTTAATAAGGGAGAAGAAGAAGGGAAAACATCGTAAGGAAACCTGCCGATGGATAGGCCATCAGTGCCTATATACGGGCGATACGGTTCACTACCTATCATGTTTGATGCTGTCTATCTAGTGAAACGCAGGCTTTGAGTGGCTCATACGTAACATGATTTTGAAATTCCGCCTCAATAAAAAAAAGAGTCAGTATACACAAGTCCTGAAGCTTATGTTAACCAATCTCCTAATACATTACTCCAACCCATAGTACCTTAAGCGAAAAGACAAAAAAAAAACACGACCATTAACCCTTGCGGGGTAGTCAGAGGTTGTGGTCTCCATCTCCTCAATTGCAAAGGTAGTAATTCTACTGTCACATCGAACCCACGTGTTGACCAGATAGTCAGTGACTCAATGTGACAGGTAGTGAGCCATGTCGCCATTTAAAAGCACTGACTATTACCTGTTCGGAAAATAAGTAGACTTCCTCACGATGTTTTCCCTTTATCACATCCTTACATGAAAGGCAGCTAGTTAAGATTCCATTTACGTGCCAGACAACCATGTATACAAGCTTACCCGGGAGCTTTCATGGCTTTCTCAATGTCTGCTATTTTCCTTGCCGTTTCTTCTTCAAAGGCTTTTCGTTTCTCGTCAAAATCTGTTTTGGTTCTCATCAGTTCGTCTTGCTGACTCTGGTTGTATGTTAACAAATCTGGAATGAACATACATACATATACATTCACGTCATTTAATCCCTTTCAGGGTGGATAGAACCTTGGGACATAAAAAGAATATCTCAGTGATTAGTTTTATCATAACTATGGAATATATATCAAATTTTGGTAATGGCTGTAGTATTATATTATCTGTGGTAATAGGTTGCTAGCGCATCCAAAGCAAAGAAGAATCCCAGAAAACTACCATTCTATTTACCTTGAAGAGGTTACGAATTCGATTCCCGATGGAAACAGAGTTACGAATAACATTTCCACTTCAAAGTGTGTTTGATGATTCTATGTAATCATCCATAATTTATTTTTAAATAACTATACATTAAATAATATACGTTGGCTAGTTGCCTTTGCACAAATACATTTACCGAGGGAATTCAATTATTTAGTATTATGGTATTCCATATATCAATTTGTAATATATAGTGATTTTCTATGTACATTTTGGAAAAAAAATTGCGAAATGAACCGAATTCCACACGGTGAGGGAAAACATCGTAAGAAAACCTACGAGTACTTGTTCCTCGAACAGGTGATAGTTAGTGATTGTAATTGACAACATGGCTTACCACCTGTCACATGGAGAACTGACTATCTGGTCAACACGTGGGTTCGAGGTAGCCATAGAACAACTAACTGCGGAAATGGACTCCTGAACCTCTAACTACCCCGTAAGGGTTAATGGTCGTGAACGCGTTTGTTTTTTTTGTCTTTAAATTAAAATGTATGAAAAAATATGCTACATTGGTGTGATATTACGTAGTGTAGTACTTCGAGATGTGCCGCTTAAAACATCTAACACTGTGTATAGAGCAACCTACCCATATCCAAATCAGGCAATTCCATCATCAGAGATATGACCTGGTCTTCTCACTAAACAGGTCCACTTCCGACATGGCTGCCCTCATGCAGATCTGGTCACTGTCTATAAGGGCTGGCAGGATCACGTTCAGCTTCAGGTTGGGGAAGGATAGTTCTGTTGGTTGCCTGTAGGAAAATGTATGTTGCCTGTAGTCCTTTGCTAGCTGGGACGTAAAAAGAATTCTAACTAGCTACCGTCCTATCCGGCATGTCGTAGGAGGAACTAGGGGCTAGGGTATATAATAATAATATTTGGACATTATTACACCAATTGGACTAGCCCCTTGGTAAGTACATTTAAGACTTGTGTTAAGGGTACTAGTCAACGTAAATTTAAGAAATATATACTTATTATATATAGATAAATACATATATAGCATATATAATCAACAACCAGACTGGAAAGCAGAAGAAAAGCGTAGTTCTTAACTCTGCCTCCACCGGGAATCGAACCCGGAACCTCACGATAGCGTTCAGATGGTTAACCAACCGCGCCACGGAGGTCGTCAAATATGGAATCTATTGGGCGATAGGTTACCAACCTGTCATAAATATTCCCTATGACATTAAAACCCCATTAGTGGGTGCTGCCTGAGGACTAGTGATGCCTAGCTACATCGTATTCTGAGGCAGCACCTTTTCACTGCATCAATGGTTTTTTTTACATATATTTTTCCCATGTTTGTGCTTTGTTAACCTTTTAATAATTAACGAGGTTTTGTGTCGGATAAATCCGACTCAGGCGGTTAAAAGGTTAATGTAGTGATAACGTTTCTTTCTTTCTTCTTTATTTCATTATACATGCTACTATATAACCATTTTTGTCACGTCCCTTAATTCCATTTCGGATTGAACAAAAACCTCGGAGATATGAAACGTCTCCTTGTTCACATTTTAGCCTATATATATATTGGAACATTGATGACAGGTTGCTAGCCTATCATCCAAAAGATTCCATTGGAGATATTATGTTTCCTCGATTACCATTATGCCTGACTTGTCTTTGAAAAAATGGTTATAGTATGTTACTCTGGCATCAAATAGATCTTTTGACCCGGAGGCATTTTGTTGCCTTTTAAAATATGCTGGAAAATTCATCAACAAGCATCCTATTTAGGAAATAACCAAGTAAGAACATACACACACACGCTTGTCTAAAAAGGGTACGTATCAGGGATCCTTATTTGTCCCGATCCTGGCAAACTACTTTCACTCCATTGACAGCCACATATCTTCTTTAACAGAAACGACGTTTATGGGTACTTCTAACGTCACTCTTTTTCAAGATGGCTTCTATCTGACCAACCGTTTATGTCACGTCAAACAGAAAAGCATTTAGTGACATTCCATCTAATGTCCTGTGTTAATCTGGGACGCAAAAGAATGCAAACTAGCTGCCGTTCTTTCCGGCATATCGTAGGAGGTGACTAAGGGGACTAGGTATCTATCCAATATGATGGGCTACAAATCTAGCAACCAGTCACCAATGTTCCATATAACAAACATCACAACTCCAATAATGAATATTGTATAAAAAGCTAAAAAGTGTTTATAAGATAAAATAAATAAATTAATAAATAGATATTATCGTCATAGTTTTAAGAGATTCGCGATTATACTCATGATTAATAACTAAACGGGACTTATCGCGTATGTTTTTATATAATAAAGTTACCTTTATTAACCTGCCCGTGACCTTGGCTGCTGCAACGTAGCCAAAAACGTCGGGTTAATGAAGGTAACTTTATTATATACAAACATACGCGATAAGTCCCGTTTAGTTATTAATCACAGATATTATCGTTTCCAAGGTTCTGTCCACCCCTAAAGGGATTAAAGGACGTGAATGTACATGTATATTCCATCTAACCCCAGACAGATACTCACGGATCAGGCTCAACAGACTTGAGTCGTCTGGTAGGCAGTTTCACGGTGACCCATAAATTGAGTTTCAGGTTGGGAAAATTCCTTTCGTAAGTCGACAGGTGTACATTTTCATAGTTGAGTCTATTGTCGAGATCCCTTAAGAGATGATATGTGGCGAACATTACTGTATATTCTAGCATGTCACGTAAGGAGGCGCGGATCTGTGGAAAAATATACTTATTATATAATCACAACATAGTATAAAACAAAGTCGCTTTCTCTGTCCCCATGTCCCTTTGTATGCTTAAATCTTTGAAACTACACAACGGATTTTGATGCGGTTTTTTTAATAGATAGAGTAATTCAAGAGGAAGGTTTATATGTATAATAACATCCATTAAATAGTGGGAGTAGGCTATATATTTTATACCCGTGCGAAGCCGGAGCGGGGTTGCTAGTATCATATAATATAAGTATATACCTATACAGGGTGGCGCATTGAAAACGGTCAGTATGGGAAAGTCTGGAACTATAAGAGATCCGAAGATTTCTTCTTAGGAACCAAGTCACCAATTATAATGAAAAGAAATGCTGCATTCATACTTCATTTGGAAAATAATACTGTATCCAGTTCGAGAATCGAGCCCGGTTACTTTGAAAAAATAAACATTTTTCACTCTTTTTAAATATCGATTGTGTAGGTCATAAGCTGTAAATGTCTCTATGAAACATAATGTCGAAAATGAATGAAATTATTTGTTTTGTCATACTTTAGTTTATCATAGTAAATGTTCGAAGTGACCTGTATATAGCTTTTGGGGGTCGCAATATTCATATGGCATACTCAACAAATGCCATTGGCTCCTGACTACATCGACATATAAGGGATCCAAGTCTACTATGCTTTGTGTGAAGTTTTTAGTAAAATAACAAAATTATCAAATTTCGCCATTGATGTTCAAATTTCACCTTATAAATAGCGAAATTTAGAATTTTGATAACTTTATACTGTTACTAGAGTGATATTGAACTAATATTTTGCAAAAACATTAGTGGACCCAATCCGGCAATTCAGCAAATTGACATTCTAGTTACGACCCAAACTATTCAAGAATGAATGACTTGCGAATGAATGAATGAGTATATTCGAATCAATCACTCACCTCCATGTAGCTTTGATACTGCCGCCTCAGTCAAATGTCTTTTGTCCTCCATGATTTCATTTAATGTTTCCAGCATCTGAAAGCAATAAGTAACCATAATACATACATAAAAAGTATATATGAGTTGATAGCCATAGCATTCATACATATCCTCACTCACATAAGGTTAAATTGGTGATTAACGTCATACTTATTGTTATACATTTTAAAAATCTACGTGTTGACTAGGGATCTTAGTCCACTAATGCTTATTGCAAAATAATAGTTCAATATCGAATCAGTAATAGAGTGAAGTTGGTAGTGGATTAGCAAAACTGACAAATTTCGCCATTTTTAAGCGAAATTTGACATTTCTGTCGCTTTTAATGGTAAAGTTTGACACTTTTGATCTGCTACCAAGTTCGCACTATTACTGATATGATATTGAACTGTGTTTGTGCTATCACACATTAGTAGGCTGCGGCCCCAGATAGACAGTACTCATTGTGATAGGTGGTCACTCGTGTCACAATTTGGATAATAGGTTCATTTCGCAATTGTATTTTTATTCCGAAAATGTACTTAGAAATTCATTAAACTTCATTTCCATTGATACATGCTCACGTGGGATTTGAACCCTGTACCCACTGCTACAAGGTCAATGATCCAACGACCGAGCTACGTCTAATTCTACATTCAATCAATCATACATACATATACGAACCTCAGCGAAATATCCCCTAGGTCTTTAGCATCAATAGAGGTATGGATGTCATAATAGATGGTTGGTGACAGCTTACTAGCCATACATAAGTTACCATTATCAATCATATACCATCACGGCAACCTAATAATACTAATATAACTAATACTATAGTGTATTCGCGTTAAGAAAATAGTGACGTCCATCATTACCCAAACGATTTGACCAATGAGACGTGACAACGAATGTCTGCGATTGGTCAATGTGACTTGTTTTCTCATTTACTCACGTCTCATTGGCCAGTTTAAACTCTGATTATCATGACGTCACTATTTTCTTAACCCGAATACACTATAATATACTAATAATAATAATACTAACCGGTATGACCTGCGCACACCGTCTATCCAGTTCGTCATCGTCAATCACAGCTTTCTTCCACAGATGTAAGTAAGTATGCATGTCTGTCACTATACTGACGTCAGGCTTTCCGTCACAGCGGATGTACTGATGCCACTGGAAGAAAAGAAAGATAAAACACCAATACAATGTCGATGGTCATATCCGTTTCCCTGTAAAGGGGTAGGAGATCACATACCCCCATTTGCATCGATCCTCGAAAATCACTTTTACTTTATGGACACTCTGGTATATAGGTACTTTGTAACGTCACCCCTTTTTCTATATTGTTATTATTATTAATGTCTTGGTTAATTTTAGCAACCTGTCATCAATGTTCCATAAAAATGCCATCACAACCTTATCATGAAAGCTAGAAGTAACAATAATGATCATAATATTGTAGGACATTATTACACCAATTGAACCTAGCCCCTTGGTAAGTTCATTTAAGACTTCAGTTTAGGGTACTAGTCAACGTATATTTAACAAGTATATACTTATTATTTATAGATAAATACATATATAGCATATATAATCAACATACAGACCGGAAAGCAGAAGAAAAGCGTAGTTCTTAACTCTGTGTTCACCGGGAATCTTAGGGACCTCACGATTAGCGTTCAGGTGGTTAACCAATCGCACCACGGAGGTTCTATAGGTATAAGTATAAGGTTCTATATAGCATATTACCTCTGCATTTTCTACTTTTTGCTGTACGTATTCTGCCTTTTGCTTCTCAAACTCTGAAATTAAATTATATTGTTTACATACATACATACTCACGACTTCTAGTCAATAAAGAGTATACAAAACCTTGGAGACAACATGTCTTCAGTCCCCTTAAAACATAACTATCAGTGTTTAATATACAATTCGACGTAGTTCAGCTTTTTTGAGCTTGTCTCTATCAGTGGGTACAGGGTTCAAATCCCGCTTGAGGATGTACTAATGGAAATTAAGTTCAATGCATTACTGTGTACATTTTTGTAATAAAATACATTTACATAATGCATAGAATACTACGGTGAGGAAAACATCTTGAGGGAAACCTAACAGGTAACAGGTGTGTGTGTGCTTGTATTTGGCGACATGGTTTCGCACAACATAAGCTCAGGTAGAGTGCTTTGTTGAAGACCCTATGTCCCTGATGAGGGTTTCAAGGATTTAAGTAAGTAAGCATGTATGTATTATTTACTTACTGTGGAACACCCTCAAGACCTGTCTGAGTTGTTTCTCTCGCACAGCTTGTTGTTCCTGATCTCGTTTGACCTGCGCCTCTCTGGCCTTCCGGTCTGCCAACCTCTTGTTTCTGGCTGCGTTTATCTGGGATAACCTGTTGGGAACATATATGAAATGCTTTTTTTTATTCAACATAAGGATCATAAAATCAATTAATGAAAGTCAAAAGAAAAACATTTTCACATGAAAATTGTCATTGAAATTAGATAATCTGACGCGATAAGTCCCGTTAGTTATAAATCGCTAATCTCTTAAAACTATGATTACATTATAAATATATCTACTTTAGCGGTAATACTTTATATTTCTTCATAAGTAATTCGTGTGTACCATTGCGGGTGCAAAAAAGGTTCCGTTTCAGCTTGGTGTGTTACGAATGGTGGACCATCGTAACGCTGATATTATGACGGTACCACATTAGTCAAAGTCAAATGTTTTTATTCAACATAAGTACAAGTACAGTACATTCATTGAAAGTCAAAACATTTGCCTGACACTGGTTGTCAGGATTTTTTTGCCCAGCGCCAGTTACAAAACCGAATTGTATAGAAACAATTATTTTTGTACATATAGCTTAGATGCACTCATTGCCAATCCTGAGCATTGGCAAGGTAGTCTCCGACCGCGTAGTAGCATAAAGAGTAGTATATATGGAAGACACCCAAATATCGTTGACGACCCTCCGTGGCGCGATCGGTTAGACACCTGAACGCTAATTCTGAGGTCCCGGGTTCGATTCCCGGTGGAGGCAGAGTTAAGAACTACGCTTTTCTTCTGCTTTCCAGTCTGGTTGTTGATTATATATTATATGTGTATTTATCTATATAGAATGTGTATATATTTGTTAAATATACGTTGACTAGTACCCGTAACACAAGTCTTTAATGAACTTACCAAGGGCACAGATAATATTCCAAGGGGTTAGTTCAATTGGTGTATCACGCCCGATTGCCTGTATGTGTTTATACTCAATGATATATATACGTATATATAATATATATATATATATATGACCCCTAAATATCTACCTTTCTGCTTCCACTTGCTGTTTCCATTGCTCTTCCTGCTCAGCCAGCCACGCCTTCTTCTCTCCAGGGGGCATCTTCTTCCAACCCTTCGGCTGCAGAAGAGAAGAGAAGATTAATAACATACACTTACACCCGTTTCCCTATAGAGGGGTAGGTAGAGATAACGGTACGTTTTTCTTTGGTTCCTGACAAAACCGCTTTCGCTTCATTGACATTAATAGGCCTCTACATATACACTCGACGTATATATAAAATAATATGTATATATGTAGAGAAAACATACCTATACTTAACTCGAAACGGGTAATGTTGTATCAAATTGGACATATAGTCAACGCAAAAAGTGCCTTTTAACAAAAATTCTTATAAGGTTTAAGTTTATAAGAACAAAAGACAATATTTGACATATTAAAACTGGCGTCACTATGCATTGTCATGGCCACTATACGTTCGCGTGCTTCGAAATATAAAATATAGTCTTTTGTTCTTATAAACGTAAACCTTATAAAAAGTTGCTGAGACTGCACTATTAGCGTTGACCATACATAGAATGCACACTAGCTCCCGTTCTTCCTAATATTTCGCAGAAGGCTGTTAAATGACTAATTAGATGATTAAATGACGAATAGAATCTACCGTTGGTTCGGAAGCCCTGGCTCGGAGAAGAACCAACAAGAAACTCCGGCTTTCAGGATTTTTTGCCCAGTGCCAGTATTAATGGATGTAAATGTATATTCATACGACCTCCGTGGCGCGATCGGTTAGACACCTGAACGCTAATCGTGGGGTCCCCGGGTTCGATTCCCGGTGGTGGCAGAGTTAAGAACTACGCTTTTCTCCTGCTTTCCAGTCTGGTCGTTGATTATATATGGTATATATACATTTATTTATATATAATATGTATACATTTCTTAAATACACGTTGACTAGTACCCTTAACAGTAGTCTTAAAATGTACTTACCGAGGGGCTAGTTTCAATTGGTGTAATAATGTCCAAATATTATTATTATACCTTAGGAAAGGCAGGTTTTTCTTCTTGTTTCTGCTCGTCCCCTTTTTTACTCGCCCCCTTTTTGGATTTTGTCTTATCGAATATAGAACTCTGGTTTTCCGGCACAATAAGTGGTGTATCGTCGTCTGAAAGCGTTTTAAAAATAAAAATATTTGTAGGGTCATAAATGATAATTCGATTTAGCTCAGTTGTTTGGGGCTTGACTCTGTATCAGTGGGTACAAGGTCCAAATCCCGCCTTGAGCAGGTACCAATGGAAATGAAAATTAATGAATTTCTATGTACATTTTCGTAATAAAAATATATTAACAAAATGCGTCGCATAATAAGGTGAGGGAAAACATCGTGAGGAAACCTACCTGTTCGTCAAACAGTTAATAGTTAGTGCTTGTAAATGGCGACATGGCTTGCCACCTATCACATTGAATACTAACTATCTGGTCAACACGTGGATGACCGTAGACTTACTACCTTCGCAATAGCGGAGATGGACACCTGAACCTCTGACTACCCCGCAAGGGTTAATGGTCGTGAACATGGTTGTCTTTTTTTATAAATGACACTGAAAATCATGAGAATGTGTGCAGGTAATAAGATTAATGGGGCTATGTATAGTGTTGTAGGTAGCCAGTTGGTTTCTCAATCGGCACGTATGGCTATTCATAGGGCTGTGCTGGTTGCAACATTGACTTATGGTAGCGAAAGTTGGGTATGACAAAAGAAGCATTAAAGTAGAATCAATGCCGTCGAAATGTGGTCACTGACAAGCATGTTAGGAGTGACATGAATGATAGAATTAAAAATAGTTTTAAGATAGATAAGGGAAGGTTGCGGTTTGAAAGAAGATGTAGTGACTAAGATTGAAAAGGGCATGCTTCAGTTTGGACAAGTTATGCGGATGAATGATAGTAGTTTGACAAAAGGAATATATGTGGGTGGGCGGTTATGTATGGGCCGGTCCTATAAGACATATAACATTCAAATAGACGCTATATTGAAAAAAGGGTGACGTTAGGTGTACCTATAACCTCCGAGTGTATATGAGAAGATGTACGAGTGTCAATGAAGCGAAAGTGGTCTGTCAGGATCGGGACAAATGGAGATCCGTGATCCTATCCCCTTTGTGGGGAAACGGGTGTGATGTGTATGTATGTGTGAAAATAAATGTATGTATATTTACCTGGTGGTAAGGAATCTGCTGAAAACACGAATTTTGGAGCCTCGACTACCTCTTCAATTGCCTGAAAAGAAATATCCTTAAGTCCTTAGACACTTTTTTTACATAGATTAAATTAGAAACGGTTAGGTAAAACATCGTGAGGAAACCTGCCTATCCCTCGGGATGGGTAATAGCCAGTGCCTATATACGGTGATACGGTTCACTACCTATCACGTTGGGTGTTGCCTATCTAGTGAAACGCGAGCTTCGAGTGATCCATAACTAACGTGCCATCGAAATTTCCGAGATGGGCACTTAAGCCTCTGACTATAAAAAAGGGAGTGTGTTTACGAGTACACAAGTCGTGAAGCGTATGTACATATGTATGTATTAAATTACATGAGAACATTCGATGCTGGGTATCTCGTTAAGGGACAGAGTCCGGAACGAGATTATCCGGCAGAGAACCAAAGTCGTAGACATTGACTATCGATGTCACTAAATATAATTTACGGAAAATTCTATTGTTTTTCAATGTTTTAACGAATATTTTTTACAAATTTATTGTTTGAATATATTTTCTAGAATTTCCTTACTAGTTACTTGTAACTATTGTTGTATTTCGTTTTTGAACTTAATTAACTGTATTTTGTATTCAGCTACGTCAGTATTATTAACTGTTTTGTTATCGTATTGGGTGTAAACTTGTAAACATTATAAGTGTAAGTGAAATAATTAAATAAATAAATGTTGCAAGCTGAAGTGGCAGTGGGCCGGCCACGTCTGTCGCAGAAACCGACGACCGTTGGAGCAAAGCGGTTCTCGAATGGCGACCGCGTCTCGGTAAACGTAGTGTTGGACGCCCCCTGCTAGATGGACTGATGACTTGAAAAAGGTCACTGGTATCCACGAACCCATTTATAGTGCTTGTAAATAGCGACACGACTTACCACCTGTCACATTGAGTACTGACCAGTCAACACGTGGGTTCAAGGTGGCCTTAGAATCACTATTTGCGATTGCGGTGATGGAAACCTGAACCTCTGACTACCTCGCAAGGGTTAGGTCGTGAACGCATTTGTCTTTGTCTTGTATTGATAAAAGATCTTACCTCTTTCCTTTTTGCTCTTCGTTTCGGCTTTTGAAACTTTGACTCTGTTAAAACAAAAACCATTCATTATATTCCAATCATAAGTAATATAGTCTTCTCAATCAATCAGCCTATAACAGTCCACTGTT